>PVIW01004539.1:0-129642 GCA_004026585.1 Noctilio leporinus | reverse complement strand
CAGTCAGTGAAGGACAAATATCATATGATCTCACCCATTACGGGACAATAATGAGCAAAACTAACAACAAGCAAAACAGAACCAAGTATATGAATACAAGGAATAGGCCTTCAGTGGTCAGGGGGAACGGGGTTGGGGGGAGGGGGGAGGCAGAGGCAAAGAAGGGGAGCAGCTTAGACAAGAACCTAGTATAAAGGAAGCATGGACATGGACAACAGGTGGGTTTTACTTTGGGGGGAATGGGTAGGTGGGGAGGGGGACAGAGGGGAGCAAAAAGGGGATGGATGTAATACAGCAACAATAAAAAAATTAAAGTTCTCTTTAAAATACCAGTTTATTACTACCAGTGCTCCTTTAATATTTCCTCTGAACTACTCCCAGAGCAAAGAACACTATATTCTGGAGTTCTAGCAGCATGATCTGAAGAAGTGTAATACAGACAAATATTTTCTGAAGTCATTTGTATGTGTTTAAATTGTGTAAATTTTGTATTCTCTCTATGCTACTTTTATGTTAATTTTAAATAAAATAATTATTTTTCTTATGTACTGTTTTCAGCTGACTTGTATCCCCTCAAACTCGTATGTTGAAGTCCTAATCTCCAGTATGTCTGAATGTGACTGAATTTGTAGATAGGACCCTTAAAAAAGTAATTAAGGTTAAATGAGGTCATTCAGGTGGGCCCTAATCCAGTGTGATTTGGTGTGTTTTATTAGAAGGGGGGATTAGGTCACAGACAGATGGATACACAGAGGGAAGACCATGTGGAGATATTGGAAAAAGATGCTGGCCATCTCCAAACAAAGGAAAGAGGCACTTGGAAGAAACTAGCCTTGCTGATACCTTGATCTCAGATCTTTAGCCTCTGGAATGGGAAGGAAATATATTCTGTTGTTAAAGTAATCATGTCTGTGGTCTGTGGTCTGTGGTATTTTGTTATGGCAGCCCTAGTAAACTAATATATCTACCATCTGGTAAAAATGATGCTCAAAAATACTATGTTGCTTTTATAGTAACTTCATGTGTCTTCAGATACACTATTATATTTTTCCAGGAAGTTAAGAAAGAAAAATTATACCTTCTTGCCTTCCTTGGAATCAAGACTCAGTGTGGAAACAAAAGGATAACAATATTTTGAGGTACTGTTCAAAATATGCATTAGGTAAATAAACTATATTAACTTGCCAGTGATAGGAATAAGTTTCTGATTCAGAAATTCAGGCTATCCTTATCAGGACTCAGTTTATATTTAAGCAGACACCTTGGTGTCTGTTTAAAACTTTAGTATATATCTAGTGCTGCTATCAGGCCCTTTAGATTAGTCCAAAGCCAAAAAGGCTAGGTAATAGAGAGGAAAATACAATATCCCTAATGCAGAAAATAATCTTATGCTTATTTATAGAATACCAGAACCTTTATTCACTTGTTAAAATCAATTCATAGAAATATGTATATGCTTATTTTAATCACTGACCATCAGAACAGACCATTTTATCTAATAACTAATTTTTTAATGAACTGACTTTAATAACATTGTGTACTGGCCTCATGTCATAGAAGCCTGAATATAGCAGTGACACACAAAAGGAAATCTAGCAAATGGAAAGAAATTGAATATAAGAAATAGCACTGAACTGGAATAATAGTGTTATTAAAAGGGGACAAATGTTAGAACAACAAATATGAGAGATACTCCATTTAGATATTTTTAGTAAGCACTCACAGAATATAGAAGTGAATTGATCAGCACTTATCTATGATAGAGTGAAAAAACCTAACTTTCCTCCAGACTTGGGAAGTTATTCAGAATATAAATATAACAATTAATTTATTGACTTTGTATCCTAGGAAATATGAAGAAGGATTATCTGATATGAATGTAAAACTTGGGCTTGCTAAAATCAATATTTACCTCTCAAGTCAATCAATTTATTCACATTCATCTCAATGAGAAGTCAGAACGTGTGTATTATTACTGTAGACTAAATTTCAACATAGAAATGTTATAATATGAAATTTAATTTTGCCTCCTGGAGAATACACCCATACCCCTGCATTTTATATGGTTTGTGTAAGGTCCAAAAGAAAAGACTTCAAGTCCATTAAACATTTTAGACTTTTTGTTTCTCATACCATTTAGCAAAAGCAAAAGTATTATCTATACAGTGTTTGAAATGACAACATCCACCAACACCCATAATCTCTCACCAACTTAATTTCTCATAGTGAAACTTTTATAGGGTGCATAGGAATTATTCAAAGCTATGAATTATAAAGATTTTTGCAAAGAAATGTTGCCATGACTTTAAAATCAAGTAACTGAGAAGTGTGGTAAATAGAGGTAAAAACTAAAATAATTCTTTTAATGGCAACCATCAACTGATACTTTCAATGTAGAATAATACATATGAATAGATAAGCTAATAATATAAGTTAATGAAAAGGAACAGATTTGCAATACATCTACTTCACTCATTTCTTGTTTGAGCAGTTCATTCTTATTTTGAAGCTAATGTCTACCTTCATTAGAAAAGCTGGTTGTCTGTCTTTAAATATGTTTGATTTGTTTTCCCAAATTTATTTAAATTGAAAATATTTTTCTTTTTATAGTAGGGAACCAAGTATATTAAGTACTTGTATATATTCTCCTTTTAACTAATATGTGTCTTATTTAAACTACCCATGATAATACATTGGTGGAACAATCATACCTGTCTCATTTGTTACTTATTTATACTTTGTATTTGTTGGGGATAGTAGCCTGTTTAATTCCTAGCTGTAACATACCCACCACAATTTTACTGATTCATTTTTTTTCCCCCTGTGGAAAGATGTTAGCTGCTAGAAAGTAAAATAAATAAAAACGTTGACATGCTTGATATATCAGTATTCAGGTGAGCCCAATGACTTTGGCATTTACTTGCATATTTCTAGTCATGTAGCAGTGAAGACATCTGCCAAGTGGAATCAGGTCCTAAAGTTGCTTTTCCTTTCCTGCTGTACGTTGTGAAGCAGAACCATGGGTTATTGCCTTACTTCTATCATTTCCTGCTTTTTGGCAATCTATTCAAGTAAAAGGAAAGCAACTTTCTTGATTTAACTATCAGACTGAAATCTTTCTTTTTTTGTAATTGTTGTTCTATTATAGTTCTCCCATTTTTCCCCCTATTGCTGTCCCCTACCCGTCCATGCCCCTCTTCCACAGTCAATCCCTAGCCTATTGTCCATGTTCATGGGTCATTTATACTGTTACTTGACCCTTTCCATCCATTCTTCTCACCTTCTATCCCCCCTCCTCTCAGGTCACTGTCAGTCTGTTCTTTGTTTGTTTCTGTGCCTCTGGTTCTATTCTGCTCTTTTGTTCTGTTCATTGGTTTCCTGTATAGGTAACATATGATATTTGTCTTTTGATGCCTGGCTTATTTCATTTAGCATAATACTCTCCAGTTCCATCCTGCTGTCAGGAAAGGTAGGAGGAGTTCCTTCTTTCTGCTGCATAGTATTCCATTGTGTAAATATACCACAGTTTTGTTGATCCATTCATCTACTGATGGACACTTTGGCTATTTTTAGCAGTTGGCTATTGTGAATAACACTGCTATGAACATAGGGGTGCATAGATTCTTTTCAATTATTATTTCAGGATTCTTAGGGTATAATCCCACCAGTGAAATCACTGGATCAAAAAGCAGTTCATTTTTAGTTTTTTGAAGAAATTCCACAGTGTCTATATTCCCACCAAGAGTGCGTGTTAGGGTTCCCTTTCCTCCATACCCTCACCAGCAATTGTTTTTTGATTTGCTAATGATGGCCATTCTGACAGGTATGAGGTGGTATATCCTTGTGGTTTTAATTTGCTTCTCTCTGAGGGCTAGTGATGTTGAGCATTTTTTCATATGTCTATAGGCTCTCTATGTAGATTGTTTGTCATCCTCGTGTTGAGTTCTCTTGTTTCATATGAGTTCTCTTTTTGTTTTGGAGATCAAACTCTTGTCTGGCAAATATGTTTCCCATACTATTGGTTCCCTTTTCATTTTGTTGATGTTTTCTTTAGCTGAGCAGAAGCTTTTCAGTTTGATATAGTCCATCCCTTTTGTTTGTTCTTTCCTTTATTTTCCTTGTTCTAGAGGATATATCAGTGAAAATATTGCTGCATGGGATATCTGAAATTTTACTTCCTATGTTTTCCTCTAGTACTTTTATGGTGTCATGGCTTACATTTAAGTCTTTTATCCATCTTGAGTTTCTCTGGTGAGGAATATAAGTGGGTGGTCTAGCTTCATTTTTTTGCATGTATTTTTCCAGATCTCCCAACATTGTTGAAGAGGCTATTTTTACTCTATTTTATGCTCCTGCCCTCTTTGTCAAATAGTAATTGACCATAGAGATATAGGTTTATTTCTGGGCTCTCTATTCTGTTCCATTGATCTATGTGTCTGTTCTTATGCTAGAACCAGGTTGTTTTCATTGCAGTGGCCTTGTAATATGGTTTGATATCCAGCATTGTGATCCCTCCTACTTTGTTCTTCTTTCCCAAGATTGCTTAGGCTAAACACAGTCACTTTTAGTTTTGTGTAAATTTTTGAAATATTCTATATCTGTGAAATATGTCATTGGTATTTTAATAGGGACTGTGTTGAATCTATAGATGGCTTTGGGGAGTACTGTAGACATTTTAATTATGTTAATTCTTGTAGTCCATGAACATAATATATGCTTCCATTTATTTGTATCTTAATTTCTTTCTTCAATGTTCTGTAGTTTTCCAAGTACAGGTCTTTTACCTTCTCGGTTAAGTTTATCCCTAGGTATTTTATTTTTCTTGTTGCTATAGTAATTGGGATTTTTTTCTTAGTTTCTGTTTCTGATATTTCATTGTTGGTATACAAAAATACCTTCAATTTCTGAATATTGACTTTGTACCCCACTATTTTGCCAAATTCACTTATTAGGTTGAGTAGTTTTTTGTTGCGCTTATAGGGTTTCCTATGTATACTTCATGTCTTCTGCAAATAATGACAATTTACTTCATCTTTTCCTATTTGATGCCTTTTATTTCTTTTTCTTGTCTGATTATTGTGGCTAGAACTTCCAATACTATGTTAAATAGAAGTGATGAAAGTGAACATGGCCACTGCAGTGGCAGCAATTGCTCCTCTTGGGTCCATTTATCTTCTGAGTTTGTGAGCTGTACCCTTCTCTACCCAGTGATTTCAGATGACATTCCACCCAGAACTGAGGTTTTGAAATAGTTGTGTAAAGCACTGATGATACATAAAATTATTACTTCTACGTATTACCTTAAAGCCATGGGGTTGTTTTACATTTTGCTAGTAAAGAAATAGGCCAACATACTGCCCTGAACTTTCATCCCTTCCATAAAATTGATTTGTTTTTAGACTTCCAAATTATTTATCCTTGTTTATTTATCCTGAAGTGAAAGTGTTCCTTGTTTCCAAGGCTAGTCCTTCTGTTCTTGATTGAATTCATTCTTGTTATTGATTGAGTTCATTATTATTCTCAGTTCTATAATTTTTGTCCCACATTTTATCACTCAATTTAGATATGATTTCTTTATCTTTACTGGAGTTTCTTCAGTCAACAAACATTGTAAAACTCCCATTTTTCAAATGTAAACAAAATGAAACCTTGTTTCTAGGCCCTGTTTCTCTGCCAAAATGCTACCTTGTATCTCTTCTTAAGTTTATTAAATTGAATTTTTAGAAAGTGTCTTAAATTGCTGTTTCATTTATTGATCTCCCTTAAGTGTTACTTTATTGCTTCTTTCCACACTTTACTGAAACTGCTGTTTCAGAAGTCATTAGTAATGTATTATTTGTCATTTCTAGTCATTCTTTTTAGTCTTCAATTTCCCCAACTTTGCTGTTGTGTTTAACCACCATTAGCCACTCTTCATTCTTTAAACTCTTGCCCCATCAATTCCCTGACATTCTTCCTTACTTAGTTTTTGTATTTTTTATTATATACTGCTATTACAAATATTAATACTATTACAAATATTCTCAATTTTTCCCCACTTCTTAGCTGTCTACCCCATCCCCACTCCCCACCCCCCACCAACCTTCACCATGTTGTTGTCTGTATCCATGAGTTGTGTGTATATATGAGTATGTTTTTTGGCTAATCCCTTCCAGTCCCTCCCACACCCTCCTTCTCCAAGGTGTTCCAGGCTGTTCCATGTATCCATGCCTCAGGTTTTAATTATTTTGCTTTTTTAAAAAATATTCTCAGCTGAGGACATTTTGTCCTTGCAGGGAGAGAGATAGGAAAGGAGAGAGAAAGGGAGGGAAGGAGAGAGAGAGAAAGAGGGTGAGAGCGAGCCATTGATGTGAGAGAGAAACATTGGTTGGTTGCTTCCTGTATATGTCCTGACTGGGGAAAGAACCCTCATCTGTGTATGCATCCTGACCAGGAATGGAACACTCAGTTCTTCGGTTATAGGTCAGTACTTCAACCAGCTGAGGAGCCCCACCAGCCAGGCACATGCCTTTGGTTTTCTTTTGATCATCAGTTTATTTTGTTCATTAAATTCCACATATGAACGAAATCACTTGGTATTTGTCTTTCTCTGACTGGCTTATTTTGCTTAGTATAATAATTTTCAAGTCCATCATGCTGTTGCAAAAGGTAACAGTTCCTTCTTTTTTTACAGATGGGTAGTATTACATTATGTAAATGTACCACAAGAATTATATTTTCTTATTTTTTATTTTAAAATGGGTCATTTTCAGTTTATAATCTCTCTTCTCCTTATCTGTTTGTATTACTGTTTTTGCTTCTTTTTATTTACCTGCAACTGTAATCTTTTCCTATGTTTCTGGTCTAGTTCTTTTATTGTTTAGCACATTTTTCTCCCTAGAAAATATCCTGCCTGCCCTGGTTTCCAAGCCATAACTAGTAACTTTACATTTTTTCCTGAAATTCTAAACGTAATTCCCCAGGGTTTGCATGATGTCTCAAAGCCAAACTAAACTCAATACAGTCAAGCTGGTACTTCACCTTCCCAGATATGCTGAAGAGGAAACTCAGTTATCATTGTGTTTTTCATCACCCTCACCACTGCCTCTAATAAATTAACTAAGTTCTATTTGTTCCACCTGCACAATATTGCTTCATCAGTGTATCATTTATCTTTATAGTTCTCTCATGCGTCTGTAGGCAGTGACATCATCTCATACCCGGAGTATTCCAGTAGCTTTCCAATCAGTGTCTCTGGGTATGTACTTTTAATATGTCATTTCACTTTTTAAGATCATTCCAGAATTTGGAATGATCTTAAGATGTAGGCCAGAGTGCATATATATTTTAAAATAAAAATCTTACAAGTCTTCCCATGGCCTATGGGATATAGTCAGGTTTCCTAAAATAGCATTCACAGACTACTATGACTGAATTCATTCTGCCTGTTCAGTGTATTCTCCCATTGTATTCTTCCATTAAGCTTAACTTCTCTTCACTTTTGTAAGTAAACCAGGTACTTTTAGCCCATGTGCTTTAGGTCCTATTGAATGTGGAACTTTTCCCTACTTTCTTCCCAGTCACTGAAAACCCATCCATGAAGATTAGGTTGCTTTTTCACCTTGTATGATGATTGGTTATCTTATCTCCATTTTCATTTTATAAACATTTCTAAAGCAGAAATAACATTTTAAATTGTATCTTTCACTCCATCTCCTGCCACATACGCAATACACAAAACCTTAATCTTTTATTGATACATAGACAGTACAGTGTTCATTAAAAGTTTCTGAAATATTAATACAAAGTTCATAGGTTCATTAACTCAGTTTGGTATTTTAATATCTAACTTATTTTTTCCTTATATTTACTTTACTGTTGTTGTGTTACATTTATCCCATTTTCCCCCACTGCTCTTCCCTGCCCCTTCTCCTCAGCCCACCTCCCATAGTCAGTCCTACATGTTGTCCATGTCCATTGGTCATCCATGCTAGTTCCTTGTCTAAATTGTTCCCTTTCTTTGCCTCTTTCTTCTCCTCCCCTCTTTCCCTCCCCTCTGGACAGAGAAAGTCTGTTTCTTGTTTCTTGAACCATGTCTTCTGGTTCTGTTTTGCTTGTTTGTTTTGTTCATTAGTCTCCTGTATTGGGTGAGATCATATGGTATTTGTCTTTCACTGACTGGCTTATTTCACTAAGCATAATACCCTATTTCTGTCCATGTTGTTGAAAAAGGAAAGAGTTTCTTTTTTCTTTCTGCATTGTAGTATTTCATTGTGTAAATATACCAAAGTTTTTGATCCATTCATCCACTTTTGGACACAGGCTATTTCCAGTACTTGGCTATTGTAAATAGTGCTGCTATGAACATAGGGGTGCATAGGTTCTTCTGAATTGGTGTTTCAGGGTTCTTCAGGTATAATTCTAGCAGTGGAATCACTGGGTCAAAAGGCAGTTTTATTTTCAGGTTTTTGAGGCAATTCCGTACTGTTTTCCATAGTGGTTGCACTAGTCTGCATCACCACCAACAATGAACCAGGTCTCCCTTTTCTCCACATCACCTCCAGCACATGCTGTTTGTTGACTTGTTGATGATGGCCATTCTGACAAGTATGAGATGGTATCTCACTGTGGTTTTAATTTGCATCTCTCTGATGGCTAGTGATGTGTGGAACATGCTTTCACATGCCTGTGGGCCCTTTGTGTATCCTCCTCAGAAAAGTGTCTGTTCAGATCCTTTGCCCATTTTTTAATTGGATTGTCTGTCTCTGGTGTTGAGTCATATAAGTTCTTTATATATTTTGGAGATCAGACCCTTGTCTGAGGTATCATTGGCAAATATGTTTTCCCATACAGTTGGTTCCATTTTCATTTTGCTGATGTTTATTTTTAGTTGAATAAAAACTTTTCAGTTTGATGTAGTCTCATTTGTTTATTCGTTCCTTTATTTCCTTTGTCCTTGGAGAAGTATCAGTGAAAATATTGCTGTGTGGGGTATCTGAAATTTTACTTCCTATGTTTTCCTCTAGGACTTTTATAGTATCATAGCTTATATTTAAGGTGTTTATCCATCTTGAGTTTATTTTGGTGTATGGTGTAAGTTGGTGATCTAGTTTTATTTTTTTGCATTTCTCTGTCCAGTTCTCCCAAAATCACTTGTTGAAGAGGCTATTTTCACTCCATTTTTTGTTCCTTTCCCTTTGTTAAATATTAATTGATGACAGAGTCCTGGGTTTATTTCTGGGCTCTCTATTCTTTTCCAATTGATCTATATGTCTATTATTATGCCAGTACCAGACTGTTTTGATTATAGTGGTCTTGTAGTATAGTTTGATATCTGGTATTGTGATTCCTCCTATTTTGTTCTTCTTTCTCAAGATGGCTGTGGCTCTTTGTGGTCATTTTTGGCTCCATATAAATTTTTAAAGTATTTTTTCTGGATCTGTGAAATATGTCATTAGTATTTTAATTGGGATTGCATTGAATCTATAGATTACTTTCGTTAGTGGGGACATTTTAATGATATTAATTCTTCCCATCCATGAACATGGCATATGCTTCCATTTATTTGTATCTTACTTAATTTCTCTCTTCAATTTTCTGTAGTTTTCTGAGTACAAGTCTTTTACCTCCTTGGTTAAGTTGATTCCTAAGTACTTTATTTTTCTTGTTGCTATGGTAAATGGGATTTGTTTTTTAGCTTCAATCTCTGATATTGTTGGTATACAAAACTACCTTTGATTTCTGAATATTGACTTTATTTCTAGCTAGTTTGCTAAATTTGCTTATTAGGTCAAGTAAGTTTTTGGTGGAGCCTATCAGATTTTGTATGTACACTATCATGTCACCTGCACATAATGACAGTTTTACTTCTTCCTTTCCAATTTAGATACCTTTTGATTCCTTTTTCTTCTCTGATAGCTATGGCTAGAACTTCCAAAATGATGTTGAACAGAAGTGGATAGAGCAAACAGGCTAGTCTTCTTCCTGATCTTAGGGGGAAAGCTTTTAGTTTTCGCCTATTAAGTATGATGTGGCTGTAGGTTGCTCATATATGACCTTTATGATGTTGAGGTATGCTTCCTCTATTCCCATTTTGCTCAGCAGTTTTATCTTAAATGCTTGCTATATTTTATCAAATGCATTTTTAGCATCTATTGATATGATCATATGGCTTTTGTCTTTCATTTTGTTTATGTGGTGTATTATGTTTATTGATTAGCAAATGTTGTACCATCCTTGCATCCCTCGGATGAATCCCACTTGATCATGGGTTATGATTTTTTTAATATATTGCTGGATTCAGTTGGCCAATATTTTGTTGAGAAATTGTAGCATCTGAGTTCATCAGAGATATTGCCCTGTAGTTTTCTTTCTTAGTTGTATCTTGACCTGGTTTTAGGATTAGAATAATATTGATCTCATATAGTTTGGGAGTCTTCCCTCTTCTTGTATTTTTTGGAATAGGTTCAGAAGGATAGGAGTTAGTTCTTCCCTAAATGTTTGGTAAAGTTTACCTGCATAACAATCTGGTCCAGGGCTCTTGTGTGATGGAAGATTTTTTCTTTTTCTTTTTCTAAAATTTTTTATGGCAAATTAAAAAATATTTATTATTTTTAGAGAGCAGGGGAGAGAGAGAGGCAGAGAGGGAGAGAGATATCAATGTATGGTTGCCTTTCACCTGCCTCCAGCTACAGACCTGGCTGAAGACTTGGCTTGTAGCCTGGTTATGTGCCCTGGCTGGGAATCAAACCAGTGACCTTTGGGTTTGCAATCTGGCTGGAAGTTTTTTGATTACTATTTCAATTTCACTAGTTGTTATTGGTCTGTTCAGGCTTTCTGCTTCTTCTGGATGCAGTTTTGGTACATTATATGTTTCCAGAAATTTGTCCATTTAACCTAGGTTGACAAATATATTGTCTTATAGTTGTTTTTAGTAATTTCTTACAATCCTTTGTATTTCCATTGTATTGGTTGTGATTTCTCCTCCGTCATTTCTGATTTTGTTTATTTGGGTCCTCTTTTCTTTTTTCTTGATGAGTCTGGTTAAAGGCTTGTGTCAGTTTTGTTTATTTTTCAAAGAACCAGCTCCTGGATTAATTGATTCTTTGAATTGTAGTTTTAGTCTCTAAGTCATTTAATTCTGCTCTGATCTTGATTTTTCTTCCTTCTACTTGCTCTGGGCCTTGTTTAATGTTGCTCCTTTAGTTCTTGGAGCTTTATGGTTAGGTTGTTTGTATAAGCTTCTTCTAACCTTTTTTAGGTAGGCCTGTATTGCTATGAATTTCCCTCTGAGGACTGCCTTCTCTGTGTCCCATAGGTTTTGGGCTGTTGCATATTCATTTTCATCTGTTTCTAGAAATTTTTTTATTTCTTTCTTGATCTCATTGTTAACCCTTTCATTACTTAACAGCATGTTATTCAGTCTCTATGAATTAAAATGTTTTTGGTTTTTTCCTTGAGGTTGGTTTCTAGTTTCAAGCTGTTGAATCTGAGAAGATGCTTGGTATGATTTCAGTTATCTTGAGTTTGTTGAGACTTGTCTTGTGCCCTACCATGTGGTCTATCTTTGAGAATGTTCCATGTGCATTTGAAAAGAATGTGTATTTTGCTTCTTTGGAGTGAGAAGTTCTGTATCAGTTAAGTCCATTTCCACTAGAGTGTTGTTCAATGTCACAATATCTTTGGTGTTTTTTTTTTTTTTTTTTTTTGGTTAGAAGGTCTGTCCATTGTTGATACTGGGGTATTAAAATCCCCTACTATTAGTGTGTTGCTGTCCATATCCTTCTTGAGTCCTCCAAGCTTTTCCTTTTATATTTGGGTGTTCCTATACTAGTGTATATATGTTTACAAGGGTTCTAGCTTCTTGATGGATTGTTCCCTTGAGTATTAAGAAATGTCCATGTGTCTTTTTTTTTTTTTTTTAAAGATCTTATTTATTATTTTTAGTGAGATGGGGAGGGAGAGAGGCAGAGAGGGAGAGAGACATCAGTATATGGTTGCCTTTCACCTGCCTCCAGCTACGGACCTGGCTGGAGACCTGGCTTGCATCCTGGTTATGTGCCCTGGTTGAGGAATTGAACCAGTGATGTTTGGGTTTGCAGGCTGATGCATTATCCACACTGCCACCAGCCAGTGTCTCTTTGTCTCTTTTTAAGGCCTTCGTTGAAAAATCTATTTTGTCTGAAATAAATATTGCTACCCCAGCCTTTTTTCCATGTCCGTTTGCTTGAGATATGTTTTTCCTTCCCTTCACTTTCAGTCTGTGTTGATCTTTTGTTCTGAGGTGTCTCTTGTAGACATATATGCATATATGTGGGTCATGTTTTTGTATCCATTCAGCTACCCTATCTCATATAATTGGTGAATTTAATCCATTTACATTTATGATTATTATTGACAGGTACTTATTCATTGCCATTTATCCCCTTTGTACCTGTGTTCTTCTGTCTCTCTCTCTTTTTCTTCATCTTTTTAAGGCAGACCCTTTAGCATTTCTTGCAATGCTGGTTTGATGGAGTTGTATTCTTTTAGCCTTATGTTATTAGCTATTTCTCCTTGATACTTTTAGGATTCCCTCCTTGCCTTTGAAATTTGTCATTTTAATTATGATGCGTCTTGGAGAGGGCCTGTTTGGGTTCATCTATATTGGGGTCTTCTCTGCTTCCTTAACTTGAGTGATGTTTTCACTCACAAGTTAGAGAAGTTTTCTCTCATTGCTTTTTCAAACATGTTTTTTATTTCTTGTTTTTCTTCTTCTGTTATCCCTATGATATGGCTATTACAGCATTTCATGTTGCCCTGCAACTCTCTTAAAACCTCTTCATTCTTTTTTTTTTTTTTTTCATTTTGTTGCACTGTTTTGGAATATTTTTCTATGTTGTCCTCCAGCTCACTGATTAGATTCTCTGCTTCCTTTACCCTGCTGTTGATTCCTTCTACTGTGTTCTTAAATTTGGAAATTGTATTCCTCATTTCCTCCTGGCTGTTATTGGTAGTTTCTGTGTCCTTTTTCATGCTGTTGTAGTTCTCAGTAAGTTCCTTGTAACTTCCCTGGAGTTCTTCATAGTTCCCCTGGAGTTGTTTGTAGTTCCCCTGGAGATGTTTATAGTTTTCTTGGAGCTTACTGAGCTCATTGAGCTTCTTTATCATCATTATTTTGAATTCCATATCTGATAGTTTGCATGCCTTTGTTTCATTTAGCAATCTTTCTGTGGATTCCTCCTTTCCTTTCGGTGATGGACTGCTTTTTGTTCTCCCCATTTTTAGGTGTCTCTTATTTGCTTTTACTTTTTAAATTGGACTTTTTTTGAATTCCTGTCTTTGTGGTATGACCTTCTGACATGTAGAGATGCACTTTCTTTACTTTCTGGATTTCAGATCATTCCATAGTCTGGGCCTGTTCAGTTTGTAAATCCAATACAGCTATTAATAAAAACTCACATGTGGTGGAGTGGGTGGGGAGTGGAAGGGGATCTAACAGGGGATGGATGTAGTAGAACAACAATAAAATACAATTTAAAACAACAACAACAAAAAAAACTCACATGTATCATCTCAATATATGTTTATCAAGAAAGTCTTTGAAACTTTAATTTAATTTTAAACATTTTATTACAACAATAAGTAGAAAAACTTGAAAATATAGATGAGTGAAAATGGAAAAAGCTGTTTTTTAATCAGAAAATAACACTATATACCAGCACACACATATTTTTTAAAACAAAAATGGGAGCTTACTCTGAATTTGTTTTTTTAGTTAACAACATATTTTAAACATCTTCCTTCAGCATTAAGTGCAACATTATTTTTAATCATATTATCTAATTACAATGATTTAATTGAATTTAGTGAATCCATTAATGGTGAGGGTCTAAAATTGCTGTCGTGTAAATTGTCTTATGACAATTTAGACTGAGAAATTAGTAGAGTATATTTGGAAGGAAAAGAGTGGCAGGGAGAAGAAGAGGACTTGAGTCAGTAAATTCTGAATCCTCCTAGGGCATATTTCCAGCTCCAAAATCCCTGACTCATGCTCAAACCAAAAAAAGAAAAAATATAATATAAATATATTCATCCTGAACATTGAACTGATTTAAAGTCCTTTGATGACTCAAAGCACAGTTCCAGACATCAGAAATAAAATCTCAATCTGTGCCCGTTAAATGTTAAATAACTATATTTTATTATTAATAGCAAAAATATTTTATTCATTACACATACCAAAGAGATCAGAGTTCATTCATTATTTTATTCATTAAACACAGCTATGACAGCCTTGCTGTGTCCCTAGAATGGGAGGAAAAGAGAAAAATGAATATCATCATTTTTAGTGTGTGAAGTAGGAAATTGAAGCAATTTGGGTGGTCAAGTGACTCAGTCCAAGTAACTCTTAATAGTTTCTCTTTTAGTTCCCAACTCATCAGACTGTTTCAGCTGGATCTACTGCTTACCTTATTGGGTTATCCTACTTCCTGTGCTCCAAATTGCCTTGTATACTCTGCATCCACACCTTTGGTCATGTTCTTTCTTTGCAGAAAAGGAAAACTACATGGTGGCAATGAAGGCTAAATGGCTTGTTAAAGGTTCCCGTGTTATTTTCCTGGGAGTTTTCCAAACTACATTTCAAGGTTTACTCTTTATGTAGACTAGGTAATTTGCAAGGGAAATAAAACAACTTCCATGCTTAAAAAAATCTAACTCTTGGAAATCCTTATTTATATAATTTTGATAGGTTTCACTATAATAGCATTTAAATACTTAATTGAGAGTAACATGGGGGTTCTTCAGATTTGGCCCCCTGTTTTACACAATCCTATTCTAATTATTACTTAAATAATTATTTCATAACTTATGTATAGATTGTAAAGTCTTTGAAGGCAGGGATCTTGCTCATATTATTTGTTTCTCTGTCCCAGAGTTAGGCATAATTTATAGCTCAAAGTAGTAACAACAAAATATAGGCTTAATGAATAAATAACAGAATGGATCTTCAAGAGCAAGGTAGAATATGTAGTATTTCTCAGGTATATCTAATTAAAGAACTCTTCTTTTGTGGAATATCTATTAATATTTCATCCTATTCTAGTGGGATCTCCTACAGGCACTTCAAGTGCGTAAAGTCTAAATCAAGGTGATCATGTGTGTACTGTGTTAATTGTCCTCTGTTGTTCCCTGTGTCATTAGTGTTATCACCATTGTTCCAGCTGTTGTCAAAACAGAATCATCTTTACCTTTTCTCACCCTCATTCACATTCCATAAACTCCCAACTTTTTTTTTTCTTCTATCTCTTTATTTGCTTTTGTCAACTTTATTCTCAAGACACTAGTCCAATCCAAGAAAATATATGTCACAATAATCTCAAAAGTGGTTTTTCTTGCTGCCCCACAATCACTTATCACATCATAACAATCTGAGTTTTTGTCATATTAATCTCATTTAAAATATTTTTTGACTAATGTTTTTGCATAATTCTCTGCTTACCTCTTGATTTTGCCATTTTATTCCCTAAGTTATTCTAGCTCTGTTGAATGTTTTGGTCTTTAAAGCCAGCATGTTCTTTTCAGCTTCTGATTTTAAGAGTCATTATATTGGGCTTCACAGCTGTGAACTGCAAGATGCCAAGACTATTATGTGCAGCCCCCTAGAGTCGTGCAACATGACTTCCCTTCCTGATCACCAACTTTATTTTTCTATCATGGAACCCTTTCTGGATCCTCTTGTTTCTCTTCTTGTTTGTGATTAGCCATCCTGTCTTTTGAGGTGTCCATAATGATGAGTCCATGTTTGTTGGGCTCCTCTGCTTTGAGTCTATAGAGCCTACCTTTTTTTCTTCTGTCATGGAACTTCTTACAGCCTTATATTCTTTTTGCTTTTTTTCTACCGAGACTGGAAAATCTATGGAAGCGAGGCCCTTTCTATCTCATTATATTTGAATATTCACATCTAGCCAGTATCTAGATGGCTTTTCAGACCTGCAGACAGGCAATTGCAGGCCTTTATCTTTAGTATTCCCCTGTTCACAGTGCTCTTTCCCAGATACCCTGTGAGGTTTTTCTTTAACTCTTTCAAGTTTTAACTTAAGCATTACCTTTTTAGGTCCCTGATTACATTAAATTTTATTTTGTTTTGTTAAAGACTGAATATTGTGATCCTCAAAAATTCATATGCTGATATCCCCACCCTCAGTGTGATGATATTAGGATGTTAAGCCTTTGGGAGGTAATTTGGTTATGCCAGTTGAGCTCTCATGAGTGGAATTAGTGTCCTTATAAGGAGACGCAGTAGAGAATCTATCTCTGCCATAGGGTACAATTACAATATGGCTATGTGTTAATCAGGAAGAGGGCCTTTACCAAGGTCCTGACCATGATGGCACTTCTAGCCACAACTGTGAGAAACAAGTATTTGTTGTTTAACCCATCTATTTTTGTGTCATTCTGGTATAGAAACTTGAATGGATTAAGATAGTCTCTCCCTGGAGCTCTGGTGATCTGGAGAGTGCTGAACTGTCAAATGTTACAGTAGCCAATTGAGACAATAGGCCAAAATGAAACTAACAGGCAAACATTTAATTACTTACTGTTGTAGCATAAGCCAGAAGTAAACCAGAGGAAACATGGACACCCTTCTGTTCCATTTACTCCATGGAAAAGTGCACTCACTGGTCATGGGTCAGGTCAGTAACACAGAAATGACCATCGTCTTGCTACTGAAGAAGCTCTGAACTAAAGGTTCCTCAAGTTTTATGGACCTGAGGGGTGGGGAAGAGGGAAAGGGAAAAAATAACAAGAAGTGAAAAGCACCGAGTACTCAGACTTGCAAACCATGTCTTTGCAATCCCTATAAGGAATTGTGGGCAGAGGAGTCAGGAGAAACTTTCAGCTGCAGGTAGGTGCTTGATTAAGAAGTCTTGAAATGAAGATGCCTGGATAACTATGCAGCTATCATAAGAACGCAGCTGGCCAAGGAGGCCTGAGGTCCTGACTGCCAGCTCCCGTCAGAATGCAGTGCATTAGCTGTGCACCAGGTCTGGTGGGGAGAGGACAGCTTTTGCCCATAAAGCCTGCCAAAGCCTTTGCAATTGCCTGTCGGCAGGTCTGAAAAGTCACAAATAGCTTTTTAACTGGGAGCCAGACTCCTCAGTATTCCTAGAAGTTACCATTTTTAACACACTATATGTTACAACTGTACATTTTATTTATTTTATTTATCTTTCCACTAGGTTATAACCTTCATGAAATGAGGGGGATTTTCATATTTGCCCATGTATTGCTAATATATGAAAAGTATCTGGTATAATAATAATAACATACAATAATAAATGTGCAAGAAGTACCTGGTAATTTTTAAAATTTACTTTTTATTGTGGTTTTATTACATTCATCTCATTTTCTCCCTCTGCTCTCCCCTTCCCCACCCTCCTTATCTCCCCTCCACAGTCAATCCCACATGTTGTCCATGGGTCACCCATGCTAGTTCCTTGACTAAAGTATTCCCTTTCTTTGCCTCCTTCTCTCCCTCCCCCTCCCCTAAAGCACCTGGTAATTAATAAATATTTAATGAATGAATTAGTTTTAATTTAGATTTGCATTTCTGTCTTTGCAATAAAACTGTAACTTTCCTTGAGGATTGAAACATTGACACATATCTTTCATGTATCCTACCGCTTATCTAAATTAGATAGTTTAGAGAAGAGAAAAATACTCTTCTCTATATTTGTTAGTAATTTTTACCTTGCATCTTAAGATAATATTTCAGAATTATCATGGTTGTGTGTAATCCCTGCTTTACTTAAAATTTTGAAATATTTTAAAATAGGTGCTCTATATCTGCCTAACTTTTCTCTTTTTCAAATTAAATATCTCTCTTCCCCTTACCCATTTAACATATGTCAATGGTGTTGTGTTAGCTAATTTTATGTGCCAATTGGCTTGGTCATGACACTGCATTTGATCAAATACTAATCTAGCTATTGATCTAAGATATTCTTTAGATATAGGTAAATTTAAATCAGTAGACTTTGAGTAAAGATGATTGCCCTCCATAATGTAGGTGGACCTCATATAATCAGTTGAAGGCTGTAGGAAAAAGGCCGACCTCTCCTAAGAAAGGGGGAATTCTCCCACCACTCTGATTTCAGACTAGGACTTTAACATCAACTCTCCCACTTACCAGCTTATTCTGCAGATGTTGCCATTTCCACAGTTACATTATTGCATAGGCCAATTTCTTTTTTATTCATTAATTTTTTATTTTTAAATTACAGTTGAAATTTAATATTATATTAGCTAACATATTATATTAGCTAATATATTAGCTTTAGATGTACAGCATAGAAGTTAAATATTTATATAACTTATAAAGTGATGTAACTGATAAGTCTTGTACCCACTTATATTGACTGTATTTCCTATGCTATACTTTACATCCCCTTGACTACTTAGTAACTACCAGATTTATACTTCTTAAAACCTTCACTTCTTTCATCCAGCCCCCAGCCCCTTACCCATCTGACTCCTATCAGTTTGTCCTCTGTATCTGTGACTGTTTCTGTTTTGTTTGTTCATTTATTTTGTTCCTTAGATTCTATATATAAGGTGAATTGCATGTTGTTTGTCTTTCTCTGTCTCACTTTTTACACTTAGCCCCGTAGGCCCATCTGTATTGTTGCAAATGGTAAGATTTTATTATTTTCATGACTAATATTTCATTTTATATGTGGTGTACAACCCCTTCTTTATCTGATTGTGTATTGGTGGGCACTTAGGTTGTTTCCCTATCTTGTCTATTGTAATTAATGCTGCAGTGAACTTAATGGTGCTTATATCTTTTGAATTAGTGTTTTGGATTTCTTCAAATAAATACCCAGAAGTGGAATTGCTGGGTCCTAAGATAGTTCTATTTTTAATTTTTTGAGGAATCTTCATATTGTTTTCCATAGTGGCTGCACCAATTTGCAGTCCCACCAATAGTGTAGGAGTGTTGCCTTTTCTCTATGTCTTTGACAATACTTGTTGATCTGTTGTTCCTAGCCATTTTGATAAGTGTAAGATGAGGTGATATCACATTGTGATCCTAGTTTGCATTTCTCTTATGATTAGTGGTGTTAAGGTATATTATTTCTTTCTATATTTTGAATATTAACTCCTTATTATTGGATGTATCATTGGCAAATGTTTTCTTCCATTTGGTAGGAATAGAAATTTCTTCTTTCTTTTTCTTCTTTTTCTTTTCACTTGGTTAAGTTTTCCATGTTTGGATTAATCTATCAATATGGTCAGGAGATGGAATTATATTATATGAACATAAATAACCCTTTTTTAGTTTTTTACACAGCAAAGTCCGTTGAATTAGTAAATGGCTGAGATGCCATCCTCTCCTGATAAGTTATGGAATGTGAGTGTGTTTTGTAAATCTTATTCCAATCGCTCTTCATTGATTTGTATTTTTCTATTTTTAAATTAATTCATTGTTGTTACAGTACTTTTATCCCATTCCCCACCCTGTTGCCCACATCCAGGGGTCACTTATACTAGTTCCTTGACTAAACCTTCCCCCTTCTTTCTCTGCTTCTCCCACTTACATTTCCCCTCTGGTCAGTCAGTCTGTTCCTTTTTTCCATGCTTCTGGTTCTATTTCGCTCATTTGTTTGTTTTGTTCATTAGTCTACTGCATTAGGTGAGATCATGTGGTATTTTTTCCCCCTGCCTGGCTTATTTCACTAAGCATAATATTTTTTACAAAATGCAGGTACAAGTAAACATGAACTGGAACCACAATTCTAATAGAGAAGGTTATGGATCTGATGACCTGAAAAATGTCATGAAATAGCAGCAAATGTGTTAGACTGCTGTACTCTCTAAATATGTGCCCTCTTTATCAAATGTCATAAATTCTAATCATGTTACACTAGTTGTATTTCCTTTGATATCTGTGCACTTTTATTCTTTTTTACTGTCCCACCTTCCTTTCTTCCTGTTTCTATTAATGGTCGGTTTTACAAGTAAAGGAAAATTGATTTGATTTAAAGAAAACTTAATTTGGATTTCCTGATTCAGCACCAAGTGAAATTGACCATAGAGCCATAATTGTTTTGTTATTTTACTTTATTAGGTTTTTTTGTAATTTATTTATTTATTTGTTCTAGGGTTGAGAAAGGAAAAAGCATGCAGGTTAAAAAACGAAACCAGGTAAATGTAATACAACAATAATAAAATCAAGTTCTTTTTTTTTTTTTTTAAAGATTTTATTTATTATTTCCAGAAAAAGAGGAAGGGAGAGAGACAGAAAGGGAGAGAGGGAGAGAAACATCTATGTATAGTTGCCTTTCACCTGCCTCCAGAGAATGGACCTGGCTGGAGACCTGGCTTGCAACTGGTTATGTTGCCCTGGCTGGGAATTGAACCAGCTACCTCTGGGTTTGCAGGCTGGTGCCTTATCCACTGTGCTACCAGCCAGGGCTTATTTTTTGTATTTTATTTAATCTTTATTGTACTTTTTCATTATCTTTTTGCCCTTTATACTCCTCTTCCTCCAGAAATCACCATGCTGTTGCCTATATTCAGGAGTCCTTTATTTTTTGCTCAGTCTCTGCACCCCAAAACCTTACCTCCTAACAAGCTGTGATTCTGCTCTCCATCTTTAAGTCTGTCCCCATTATCCTTGTTTAGTTTGTTCATTAGGTTCCACATATGAGTGAAATTGTATGGTATTTGTCCTTCTCTGACTGGCTTATTTCACTTATCATAATGTTTTCCAGGTCCATCTATACCATCACAAAGGGTAAAATTTTCATTTTTTTTTTTATGGCTGAGTAGTATTCCATTATGTAAATGTCCCATAGTTGTTTTATCTACTTCTCTACTGATGGATATAGTATGGTGATTGTAAATAATGCTGCAATGAATATAGGAGTGCTTATGTTCTTTTGAATTAGTGTTTTGGGTTCCTTCAGATATATTGCCAGAATTGGGATAATTGGGTCAAAAGGCAGATTCATTTTTAATTTTTTTGAGGCATCTCCATATTGTTTTCCATAGTGGGTACCCCAGTTTGTAGTTCCACCAACAATGCAAAAGGGTTCACTTTTTTCCACATCCTTGCTAGCACTTGTTGTTTGTTGATTTATTGGTGATAGCCATTGTGACAGGTGTGAGATGGTATCTCATTTTGGTTTAATTTGCATTTCTTTGGTGATAATGACATTGAACATCTTTTCATATGTCTGTTGGCTATCTTCTGTATGTCTTATTTGTAAAAGTGTCTATTCAGGTCCTTTACCCATGTTTTAATTGAGTTTGCCTTTCTTTTGATGTGTTTTTTAAATACTTTGTAAATTTTGAATATGAACCTTTTATAAGATGTATTTGTGAATATGTTCACCCATCTGCAAAGACTTTAGTTTGATGTAGCCCCATTTGTTTATTATTTCTTTTGTTTCCCTTGCCTGGGGTGATAAATCCAATAAAAAATTGCTAAAAGCAGTCTGAGATTTTGCTGCTGTTTTCATCTAGGATTTTTATGGTTTCTGGTCTGACTTTTAAGTTTGTGATCTATTTTAAATTTATTCTTATACTCAGAAAATTATAAAATACTGAAAAAAGACATTGGAGAAGATACAAATACATGGAAGCACATACTATGTTCATGAATAGAAGAATTAACATAATTAAAGTGTCCATTGTACCCAGAGCAATCTGTAGATTCAATATAATACCTATCAAGATTCCAATGATGTCTTTCACAGAACTAGAATAACTACTTCAAAAATATATATGGAACAGTGATCCTGAGAAGGAAGAACAGAGTTGGAGGCCAAGGTAATCAAAACAGCATGATGATACTGGAATAAAAACAGACACATGGATCAAGGGGACATAGTAGAGAGCCCAGCAATAAATCCATGCATTTATAATTATAAATATTTGACAGAGGAACCAAACACATGCAATGGGCTAAAGATAGTTTATTCAATAAATGGTGCTGGGAAAATTAGACAGTTACATGTAGAAAAATGAAACTAGGCCATTTTCTTATACCACACACAGAATAAGTTATTTGGTTATTTTAAAATTACTTCCTTATGTGTTTGTCCTCACTTATAATTTATATTTATCATATTTATCTTCTATTAATTAACTTATATTTATCTCCAATCCCTCTTTTAAATATCTATTGAATTAAATGAAATTTAATGTCTGATAATTTTGTAACACACATATTGCTAATTTATTTCTATTATTGCTGGATATTTAGTTTTAATATTTTTCTGTAGCAAACTTCATATTGTTTTCAAGTTCCAATTATATCTTTTTATTTCTGAAATTTTCTTTCTAAGTCTTGCCTCAGGTTTTTACCCTTAAATCCAAAAGATAAGAGGAAAATTTTCTTTTCATAATGCCTTAAAAAAATAACTCAGCACAGGGGCAATATCATAGCCAATGAATTTTATACGAGATGTGATTATTGCTACAAAACATACTCATACTGAGAACCTGTGAAAGATTTTATATTCATTAATAATCTATATTTCCAATAAGAATTCAATGTGAAGAAAGGTTATTTTCTTTTCTTTATGTTTGTATACCACAAATAAAGGATCTAATCTCAGCTCTAATCCACTAACCAGTCTGTCAGCAGCCTGCTGCTTTTAAACCTAATGCCCTGCCCTCTGTTCATCTTAGTTGAAATAGAATTCTTGACAGAAATGATTTCTGGAGGGAAATTAAGAAAGATAATTAATGTGGTACCCCTTACCTTACTAAATATCATGTCTCTTTGTTTGGGGGAGTTATAGTAACTTCGTCCAATATAAATGAATTTGTGTAAAATTCGGCACAGAGTATCTCAGCTTGAGATCTTATTAAATATAAGGGTGATAGTATATTAAATTTAAGCAGCACCTGTTAAAAATTAATACCTAATAGGGTATAATTACTTAACAGTTTCCCCAAGAGGAAAACTGCCTTTTCTCTTTAGTTAATTCACTTTGCCTACAAGAATATGATGTATTATTATTCTAAACAGAGGCAAAATATTAAATTTTTTGAAAGCAAGCACCTAGATTGTTGAACAGTTCTGTTACACAGCAGAAACATACGCTACCCCCCCTGCCCCGTGGACTTTTGTTCAGATACTTGTTAGCATTTTATATATGTCATGTGGTGACTTTTTTAACTTCACATAAACTTGCTAGGGTATAAGGACTAAATATAACCAAATGTATTTATTTTAAAATTTTATTTTCATTTTTATTTGACATGATCACATATATCATTGAAGGGGTCAGATAGTGTTCAAAGCTGGTCACAAAGTATTAGCCAACCCCAGCCTACATTTTCCTTCCAAATTCTCCTCTCCAGGGCTCAAATTTGGTGGGTAAACCCTGGCATGGCCTACTGTTTGTTTATGAGCAGAGAATGTTGGATAAATTTTTATTTCTGTGGTATTGGTTAAATATTTTAAAATTCGGCCTTATACCTATCTAACCTTAATTCTCATTCTCCAGAATCAATTACTTTAAATTTTTTCATAAAGAATGAGTGATAATTTATAGAGAATTACATAAAAGTTAAAAAAAGGTAAACCATTAACAAATGGAATTTCAATAAATGGTGGTCAGCAACAAACATTATTTTTATATTCATTATATTATTAAATCTAAATACTGATTTACCCCAGAACTGTGATGTAACTATATTAGGAGGATGCAAGAATGAGAAATTATATGTGGATGGCATCAAGGTGTAAGGTAACATAAAACTTAGTATATAGTGTCTAAAATTTATAAGGCAGTACTATATAAATAAAATTATTTAGGAATATAAAAGCAAATAGCAGAAAAAATGTCTAAAGAACTTATTTTCTTTTCACATCTTCTATACCTTTAGTGATTACCCTAGAAATTGAAATTTGCAAACTTACCTTATTAATGTTCAAATATATTTCAACAGTGTTATTCTCTGAGAAAATATAAGAACTGTAGAACAATTTATTTCTATTTAAAACCCCATCCTCAACCCTGGCTGGTAGCACAGTGGATAAAGCTCCAGCCTGCGAACCCAAAGTTCACAGGTTTAATTCCCCAGCCAGGGCACATAACCAGGTTGCAAACCAGGTCTCCAGTAAGGTCTGTGGCTGGAGGCAGGTGAAATGCAACCGTACATTGATGTCTCTCTCCCTCTCTGCCTCTCTCCCTTCCCCTCTTTCTAAAATAATGAAATAAAATCTTAAAAATAAATAAAAAACACAAAAACCCATCCTTAAACTTACATGTATTGATTTTCAGTTCTATTAACTACAGAAACATATACCTTTGTTTTATATTGTCCATTTTTCACTTGCTTTGGTATCTATTTCTGGGATCACTGTCCTTCTGCCTATAATACTTCCCTTAGAATTTCCCTTGAGGCAGGTATGCCTTGGCTAGGGTAGAAGGCAGTGTCAAACTAGACAGTTGGAATCACATACAAAGAAGGAATCTTACATAGAAGCATTTAAAAATAAAATAAGTACATATTCTTTTAGCCTTGTTTTGTCTAGGGAACTCCTTAGTTCACTTTCCATTTTGAATGGGAGCTTTGTTGGGTAGGATATTCTTGGTTGTAGGGCTTTGTTTTTCATTGCTTGAAATATTTTTTTTGCCATTGCCATCTGGCTCATTGTGTTTCTGTTGAGAAATCAGCTGATAACCTTATTGGAGCCCCCTTGTATGTTATCAGCTGTTTCTCTCTTGCTGCTTTTGGGATTCCCTTCTTGTCTTTGAAATTTACTGTTTTAATTATGATGTGTCTTGGAGTGGGCCTAATTGGGTTCATCTTCCTTGGGACCTTCTGTGCTTCCTGAGCTTGCATGACTTTTTCTCTCCTCAAGTTAGGAAAGTTTTCCATCATTACTTTTTCAAACAGGATTTCTATCCCTTGTTCCTCTTCTTCTCCTTCTGGTATCCCAGTGATATGGATGTCACTATGTTTCATGTTGTCCTGCAACTCTCTTAAAACCCCTTCATTCTATTTCGGTCTTTTTTCATTTTGTTGCACTGCCTGGAATTTTTTTTCTACATTGACCTCCAGCTCAATGATCTGATCTTCTGCTTTCTCTAGCCTGCTTTTGATTCCTTCTACTGTGTTCTTCAATTCAAAAATGGTATTCTTCATTTCCTCCTGGCTCTTAATGATGGTTTTAAATCCTTTTTCATGCTTGTGTAGTTCTCAATAAGTTCCTTGTAGCTTCCCTGGGGTTCTTTGTAGTTCCCTGGGAGTTGTTTGTAGTTTTCTTTGAACTCTCTGAGCTCATTGAGTTTCTCTATCATCATTATTTTGATTCCATGTCTGATAGTGTGCTTGCATCTATGTCATTTTGTACTCTTCCCAGAGATAACTCCTTTCCTTTTGCTGAGGGTTTATTTCTTTGTCTCCCCATTTTAGGTGGCTCTTGTTTGTTTCTGCTTCTTGGATTGCTATCTTAGTGGTGTGACCTTCTGTGGTGTAGAGGTGCAATTTTTAACTTCCTGCCTCCATGCTTGGTGATGTCAATTTGTGCCCCAATCTGGGCCTAGTCAGCCAGTTGGAGACTTACCAGAGATCCACCGTATTTGTCTGACACATAGACATGAACTAAGGAGGGGAATTGCCAGAGGAAATGGGGTACTGTGTGGAGGGGAGCAAAGGGGGAAAATTGGGACAACTGTAATAGCAAAATAAATAAAATATATTTAAGAAAAAATAACATAAAATAGAGGAGTTTGTTTTGGATGAATCTGGTTAGACACCAAATCTTAATCTATGATTGTGATCTTTTGGCTTAAGTTTTCTCACGTATAAATTGAAGCAATAGAACAAAATGGTCATTTTGTAGTCTACAATTCCCAATTCTTTGACTATCTGAGATCCCTTTCAGTTAGTATAATCTATCAATATATGATTATCCATAAGCAGAATGACCTACCATTGTTTTTTGCTGCTGTTCATGTTGATATATAACTTCTTTGTCGACTGTTTCCCGAAAGTAGTAGCCACAGGATAAAAGAGAAGGGAGTACATTATCATCTACAAGATGTAAAATTTTGCCTGGTGACTTGTATTCTTATAGTAGACTTTATTATTTGTATTGTTAAAAGGAAGGTGGTGGTAAAAGTAGTCTTGAAACCCCTTTATATCATTGGGTCTCAAAGTTTTGAGGCCCTCATATGCTCCAAGCAATACCAGAGTGTCCCTCAAACCAAGGGACAGCCTTTATATACTCGATCTTGCTACATTTTGAATTATAATACTTAGAATTGTGCAACATGGTACCTCTGGTCTCAAGGGAAACTTCACTGGCCCAGAGGTAAAGCCTTGAACAAATCCTTTCCTTATAAATTCCAAGAAAAAGTTACCAAAGGAATACAGTTGTAAAGAAGGAGCAACATTTAAAGGAAAGGAAATGCTGAGAGATTTTGATTCCTGCTTATGGTTCTAGCTAAGAAAGATGAATTCAGACAATCATTGAGTACAAGTTTAACTATATAGTATGGCAGCATCCACAACACTGGACATATATTATCTTTTGTATCTGTGTTTTCATTTTTTGTGAATTCATTTAATTCCCAAAGGGGAAAAATTCCTTTCCTTTCCTTTCTAGTCCTGCCCAAGAATTTTTCTTGGTTTTGTGAAAACAGAAAAGAAACATCTTTGATGCTTATGGTAAATGATGCAACTGAGTTTATTTTTACTAGTAAGTTCAACGAAGGGCATTTTTGAAGGATGGGAAGGCATTTTTACAATCAAATTCTGTTTTAATTTTATTCTATATAGTGAAATTAGAAAAACATTCTGAAATGCTATTTTAATGACATCTTTCCTTCTCTTTACATATCAATTTCTTCACAATTATGGCCTTTTTGAAATATATGACAACTACTTGCCATTGCTTTGACAACATTTTTCTGAAAAATGTCATCTCTTATAGAAAGAGGTAAAAATTAATGTAATATATTATAAGGAAAGGTATTTTTCAATTTCTTTCAAAGTGATTATTCCCAGCTTTTAATCCTTGTCGGGGAGCAAGGCACCTACTTGCCTATGTGCTTTTGCATTGTCACCTACATTTCTGTCTCTTTCCATCCTTAAGCATACTTCATTTGATTTATTATTTACCCATTACTGAGACACCTTCAATTCCTTACATTGATGTAATATGTTTTGTCTCCCTTTCTGTACTTACTTGTTTTCATATGATGTTAAATGGAGTTAAAGCTCTCACTCATTATCTAGTAAATTTAAAAATAGATAAAATTTACACATCCTTTTTCTGGTGAATACTGTATGATGTATATGCATTTAATTTTGGGGCAAAACAGTTTTGAAGATGGAAGTAATGAAGTGTTCTCTGTTAGCTATCTCCATTAATTAGTTTATTTGAAAGGCATCAATGAATGACTCAAACATGTACACATAAGTAGATTTTCTTGATAACTTTCCCATTGGTTAAAGAATATTTTTAATGACTTCAGCCTCAAATTAATCATGTAACCCTTTAGTGGTTAAGTATGGGAAGTAAAACTGGAGTACCTTTTAAACTCATCAGCATGATTTTTCCCAAAAACCTTTAAATTATATTGTTTGAATGTTCTTTATGATCTTGCCATTATGAAATTTAACTTTTTTACAGTTACCAAAATTAGTACAGTCATATTAGATGACTAATGTGTCATTTAATGACCACTAATCTTAATTGTATTTCTACTCATTTTAAAACATTTTCTAATATAAACTAAGTATGCATTTCTTTAAAACTTTATTGTTTATAAGATGGCACTAAAAAGAAACTTGTTTCATAGCATTAATAACTATTGGTTAACTATCTACTGATAATTTATTTCCACTCAATATCCATTCAGTGGTCTTTGCAGTTTTAGAGAAACTCCTTCCATCCTGGACTCCAGGATTTGAGTATGTGGTTAAAATAATTACATATTCCTAACCTAATTTAAGGAGTTGTATGTGACTTAAGCTGTTCTAGTTACAATAAATAAAAGGAATTTTTGGGGGGATATAGGGCTTATAAGGCTTGCTTTCTCATTATTAGTAGTTTATTTTTTTTCAAACAGGTAATACTTAATACATAGAATTATCTGATCTGGAGAGGTAGAGCGGATCGCAGTGGGGACCAGCAATGCATGTATTAGTAAGCTGGCATGAAGTTATGATATACATTAAAAAATCTCTCAAATTCAGTTGCTGTAACAACAAAGTTATGTTGGTTGCTTCTGTTACATGTCAGCTTTAAGTCACTGCTAGTCCGTGACAACTATCCTCTTTTTCCATGTGTCTTTCTCATTTGAGAATCTAGGCAAAAGTAGCAGCCCCTGTTTTGGCCATGCAGTTTTTTCATGGTATAAATATGAAAACTGACAAGGTAGCTCAACTACTCATGTGCTCAAAGCTTCTGCTCCATCATGCATTATACTTACTCACCTTCTGTTAGCCAAAGCAAATCACACAGCTAAGCCCAAGATTAATTGGATAGGGTAATTATGATGTTAATGAATAAAGTCAATAAAAGTAATGTACAAAGATTATTAAAAGTTAGATTTTAGTTTTAATTACTGGGACAAAAATGATGTTTTAAATAATGACTTGCCTTTGGTTTTATTATTTAAAATTTTTTTAACATTTTAATTTTTTTAAAAGACTTTGTTTATTATTTTCAGAGAGAGGGGAAAGAAGAGAGGCAGAGAGGGAGAGACATTAATGTGTGGTTGCCTTTCACCTGCCTCCAGCTAGGGACCTGGCTGGAGACCTGGCTTGCAACCTGCTTATGTGCCCTGGCTGGGAATCAAACCACAGACCTTTGGGTTGGCAGGTTGGTGCCTTATCCACTGTGCTACCAGCCAGGGCCAGCCTGGCTGAAATATGCAGTTAAGGAGTTTTGAAACATCCAGTGGAGCTTCTCTAAATTTACCAAATGTTTTCCGGATGTCTATAAGTGTCAAATTAAACTTGCAAATTATTTATTTCATGTGGGGTTTTTGACTGAAGAATCACTCATTTTTCTTTCTTTAAAATTCCTAATGTATGGTAATTGATAATATTGTAAAGGGAAATTTACTTTCAATAAAGTCATATACTTGTCTTTCCAGTACAGCAATGCCCTTGCAGCTTCCAAACGTACATGTCGTGATGAATGGCACCTATTTTAATAATATTTCCATGTTTTTTCATCAACAGGTACCTGAAGAAAATTTTACTTTTTTAGTTAATCATATTTCTCTCCTAGAAGGAAAAGAAAATTGCAATGCAGATTTATAATTCTTAAGGCAAATACAAGTCCAGACTTAACTCTTGCTTGTTTAAATAAAATTTCCTGAATCAAATCCATTACATATGTATCTGAAGATTGTACTTGAAATGTTGTTATACCAGTTAATGACAGAAGCAGGTGATAAGCTGCTGTTATTGATTTGTGATTAGTTCAAAATGATAACAATTATATAATCAGATAGTAGAAGATTTGGAGATCAGTAGAAGGAAAGTCATGGAATTACCCAGGAAGTGGAGGTACAATGGAAACAGATTCTACTTAATTTATGATGAAAAAGGTATCAGTTGGCTCACATAATCAACATGAAGGTCGAGAACCAGGACTGGGTGGGATTAAGGAAGTCTGCATAGACAAGATCTTTCTATAGAAAGTGTGTGCTCAGCATATCACCATTGTCATAATTGTTATTGGGCTTTTGACGTTGCTGGCCCTCATGCCATTTGACAGTTAGCTGATATGCTACTGTATTCCACATCATTGACTATTTGCTCTATGCTATGTAATTAGCCTTTCAACTCCTTGGTAGCCCCTTCATAGAACCTCTAATTGACCCATTACATTTATGTCACTTCCCCAGTGTTCATGTTCCTGGGTAGCAGCTATAATTGGTGGCATTGTGCCACATGCCTAATTTTAGCTGCTAAAGCATGTTGAGAGAGACATCTTTTCACTTACTGAAGTATGTCCACATAACTGATAAACACACAAAACAATGATCTAATCACGTTATTTCTTGTCAGACTAACAAATATTTAAAAAGACTGATAGTATTAAATATAGATTGGGGGCATGAGGAAAGCAACATTCCTATGGTAAATCTGTACTTTCTACAAAGTTCGTCAATGAGAAAAAACTACTAAAATATGAGTGTGTTTTAGCACAGAAATTTTTTCTTTAGGAATTTATCATAAGGAAAACATCAAATAAACATGAGATGGCATATGTCAAACATTGTTTACAATAAAGAGAAATAAACTACATGCCAATAAAGAATGAAATAGGATGAGAGAGAGAGAGAGAGAGAGAGAGAGATGGAAATAGAGAGTAAGAGAGAGAGAGAAAGAAAGAGAGAGATGTTTAGAAGTTTATTACAAGAAATTATATAGTAGTTACTTTCTGTTTGTGGAAATTTGGGTGAATTTTATTTTATTTTTCATATAATTTTATATTGCTTAAATTTCCTATAAGAATGTGTACTATTTTCATAATTATAAAAAATCTCATTTTATCTAGAATTTTCATGGAGATTATCAAAAGAAATAATCCGTATTCTGTTTATGTTTTTAAGTCTATATTCTTCCTCTTTAACATGAGAGGGTAAGAACATATTATGTGCTATTTTATGGACTGTTAAATGTCCAAGATATTTACTGTATAGAATATTTCAAATCATAATATGCCTTCTTTAGAAGTAAAGGTGGAATAAGGTGGACTTGAGTGAGGTGGTGTTTAGTTGGAAGGTGACTCTGAATTACAATATTTCTACAAAAGCTTGTATAGTGGTGTGGAATCAGATATGTTGGTGAGGTGGGAACACTTGTTGCCTCTTGACACCTGTGTTATGAATTTGTAGAGATACTAAATTTCTGCAGAGATCAGAAAGCTATGTCAATGACAGTTTTTATTCTCAGGTAAAGTGTCAGGGAAAGAGTGAGGGTAGAACCCACACAAAAGAATTCTAAAAGACATCACATGACCAGAGAGGAAATCTAGTCCTGATAAACATACAAAAAAGATTGTACACTTTTTTAGTAATTAAGAAAATGTGATTTTAAATCACAATGAACTATCATAAAATGTCAAATTAGCAGGAATTAAACAGTCAGAAATATCAAGTGTTGGTAAGAATATGAAGCAATGTATGCTGTGTTGGTGGGTTGTCACCTGGTGTAATCACTGTGGAAAACAGGCTTGGCATTATCTAGGAAAATTAAATCTGTACGTACCATCTATTGGGTATCATGTATTCATAGTAGCTTTTAAAAATAATAACCCAAAGCTGAAAAGACTCAAAATGTTCATCAATAGTGTAATTTTAACATTTGGTTATATTCATAAAATAGAATACTAGATGATATATTTCCTAATATGAAAAAACATATACATAATACTGAGTGAAAAAAACATCAAAAGGATAGGTGTAGTATGATTTAAATTTTATGCAGTTGAGAATCTGGAAAAATTAAACTATTATTTAGGGATTCATAAATAGTAAAATGTAAGAATGAATAATTCATAGAAATCAGAATAATGGTTATCTCTGGTGGGAAGGGAGAGAAATGTAATTAGGGAGGGACACCCAGGAGGCCTCTAAGACAGTGGCATTCTATTTCTAAACCCTGAGTGGGTTATGATTGTTTTTGTAATTTACTTATAGTTTTTATGAAATTCTAACATTATATTAAAATTAAAAAATAAAAACTTAAAATAGAGTTGAGGAAACTACAATAATTATTTCTATATGTGCCTCTCACATTTTCTTTATCTGGTCCTGGTAGTTCTTAAGAGATGTAGAAGGTTATGAGCTGGGGTGAAGGAAAATGGTTTAAGTTTGGAGAGAGTGATGGGTATAGCTAAGATACTCCCAGGGGTTCTTCAGCTCAGTTGAGATATGTATCTCTGTCTTGAAAGAACACATGTAAGAGGCATACAGTCATGACTGAAGTTATACCTATGCAAGAAAAAGTCAAGAAAAGATTTTGAGAAGGATGTATGCTCTTATTTTGGATGAAATGTTTTATGAATGTCATTTTGATCTAATATGTTGATAATGTTGTTTATTCTTGTATATCCTTGCTGGATTTCAGCCTATATATCACTTAGAGAGAATTGTTAAAATCTCCAAATATAATTGTGAATATATCTGTTTCTTATAAGTCTGTCTGGTTCTGTTTCATATATTTTGCTGTTCCGCTGTTAGGTGCTTAGAAATTTAGACTTGGTATATCTTATTGGTGAACTAAAACTCATCCAATATCATTATATATCACTATATAATGTCCCTCCCTAATGCTTTTTGCTTTAAAGATTGTTTTTTTTTTCTGATTTTAATATAGCCACGATTGCTTTGCCTGATTTTAATGTTGCCACTTCAACTACCTAGGATTAATGTTTAACAGTATACCTTTCTCCATTCTTTTACCTTAATACACCAATGTTAGTATTTTTGAAGGAATTTATTTTAATACACAGATATAGATGAGTCATGTTTGTTTATCCATTCTGACAATTTGTCCTAATTATATGTTTCGATTATATAAATTTAATGTGATATTTGATATGTTGGACTTTGATATATCAGTTTATTATTATTTAAGATTTTATTTATTATTTCCAGAGAGAGGAGAAGAGAGAGAGACAGAGAGGGAGAGAAACATCAGTGTATGGTTGCCTTTTACTTACCTCCAGCTAAGGACCTGGCTGGAGACCTCGCTTTCAACCTGGTTATGTGCCCTGGCTGGGGAATCAAACCAGCGACCTTTGGGTTTGAGGGCTGGCACCTATCCACTGAGCCACCAGCCAGGGCTAGTTTATTATTTTTTATATTTGTTTCTGTTGTGTTTTTATTTCTGTATTTTACCTTTCTTAACTCATTTGGGTTATTTGAACACTTTTTAGCATTCATTGTCTTTTACCTTTTGTGATATGTCTCTATGTTTTTAGTGGTTGCTCCAGTATTTACAAAATAATTAACTTTTCTCAGTTCATTTTGAATCAGTATTTTACTATACTTGACCCTTGAACAATCCAGGGTTTAAGGACACTGACCCTGCACCCAGCACTCAAAATTTGAATATATCTTTTGACTCTCCCAAAACTTAAGTTACCTTTCAGTATTCATGAGGGGATAGGTTTCAGGACCATCTGTGGACACCAACATTTACAGATGCTCAAATCACCTATATAAAATAGTATGGATCAATGCATTCAATTGACCTGCTGCACCTACCAACTCCCAACCATTGATCAAAAACAGTACAGGTAGTTATTAAAAAATAAAATTTTCATGTAGGTGGACCCATACAATTTAAACCTGTGTTGTTCAAGAATCAACTGTATTTCATTTGGAATTTTGAGATCTTACTATATTATTTTTTCTCATTTATGCTATAATTTGCTTATATACTATATCTACATAAATTGAGAATATCTTTATTTCACCTTCATTCCTGAAGGACATTTTCACTGTCTATAGAATTCTGGTTGACAGTGTTTTTCTTTGAGAACTTGAAAAATATTGTGCTGCAATCATTCACACTTCATGGTTTCTGATGAGAAATCTCCAGTATTTGAGCCATTGTTCCATCGGTAATATGTTGGTTTCTCTGGCCACTTTCAAGATTTATTTTCATCTTTAGCAGACAGTGGTTTGATTATGATACATAAGGACATGGATTTTTTGGGAGGTATATCCTGTTTCAGACTCACTAAGCACCTTGAATCTATAGAAACCTTTTGCTTAAGATGTTTTTTGGCCATTCTTTTTCCAATACTTTTCCAGCTCTACATTTTCTTCTCTTTTTGTAAGTCTGATCACACAAATATTAATTCTTTTTTTAAATATTTTATTGTTGTATTACATCCATCCCCTTTTTGCTCCCCTCTGCCCCCTCCCCACCCACCCATTACCCCTAAAGTCAATTCCCCCTGTTAATTCTTTTTATTGTCTCATAGTTTCTGTGACTCTGCTCATTTTTAACAACATTTTCCTTGGTATTGTTTAGATTGCATAAATTTGTTAATCTATCTTTACATTTCCCAACACTCATCTGTCATCTCCATTCAGCTATAGAGTGTATTCACTGAGTTTTTTTTCAGTTCCTGTATTTTTCAATTTTAAATATTTAGTTGGTTCTTCTTTGTATCTTCTATTGCTTTGCCCAGGCATTCTATTATAAAATGCATTTTTAAAAGATTTTATTTATCATTTTTAGAGAGAGGGGATGGGAGAGAGTCAGAGAGGGAGAGATATGTCAGTGTATGGTTGCCTTCCACCTATCTTCAACCATGGACCTGGCTGGAGACCAGGCTTGCAACCTGGTTATGTGCAAGCCTGGGAATCGAACCAGCGACCTTTGGGTTGGCAGGCTGGAGCCTTATCCATTGTGCTACCAGCCAGGGCTCTAAAATGCATTTTGAGAGTATTCACAGTTGCTAAATAAAGCATCTTATAATGGCTGCTTTAAAGCCTTTGTCAGATTATTCCAACATCTGTGCCATCTTGACACCTATTGCCTCTTCCCATATGAGTTGAGGTTTTCCTGGTTGTTCATATATGATTTAATTTTGGGTGGTATCCTGGAAATTTTAAATATTAAGTTATGAAATTCTGGGCTTTTTAAAATCCCATTGGATGTATTGGTGTTCCATGTTTTTATAGAAAACTTGTCTGCTTATATTCAAGCCACAAGTCCTACCTAGCCTGGTAGGCTGTGTTTCTAATATCAGTTCAGTTCTTGAAGTTTTTCAGTGTGTTTTGGATTTTCCTGGCTATGTACCAGTACTCAGTTTGGAACTTAAATGGTAGTCTTTCCATTAATTTGAATCTTGGTATGCTAATTAGGATCAGATTTATACCTGTGCAGCTGGAATGAACCCTATTCATTTTGTACTACTTTGACAAACACTATCATTTAGGGGAACAAGGGAGCAAAATGTATTTAGTGATAAGCCCCCTTTTAATTTGAACAAAATTACTAAACTATAGTGAAAAGAGCACAGCTATGTCTATGCATTGAGTCTGAGAGTTGGCAACTGTTGAGATTGTTTTTGTGGTAGGTTCTGTGTATTAGTCTGGGTTCTCCATAGAAACAAAGTCAACAGTGTGTGTGTGTGTGTGTGTGTGTAGAGAAGGAGGGAGAAAGGGAGTGGGGGAGGAGAGATGGACAAACAGACAAAGATATAGTTTATTATTGAAAAGAACTACACTACATGATGGTTGAGGCTGGGAAGTCCAAAATCTACAAGAATAGTCTGGCAGATGGAGACACAGGGAAGCGTGTTAATGTTGCTGCTTAAGTCCAAAAAGCAAACTGCAGGCAGAATTCCCCCTTCCTCAGACCTATCAGTCTTTTTTCTCTTAAGATCTTCAACTAACTGGATGAAAGTCACCCATATTTTGGAGAATAATATGCTTTACATAAAAGTCTGAATTAAGTCTCATTCTCATCTTGGAGCAATATCTAGATTAATATTTAACCAAAAATCTGGGTTCTGAGTCCTAGCCAAGTTGACATATAAAATTAACCATTATATTCTGACATAATAATTTAATCTGTTTGATAGTTTTTTGTTTTCTGAGTGTTTTCATTGTAGAGATAAGTCAATTCATGGTCAAAGATGCATTTTAAGGAAAACACTATTTCTCATGGATTCTCAATGTCATCTTAGATTAATTTATCTGAAATTGAGCTAAATATATTTAAATTTATGTCCAAATATAAATGGCTTAAATTTTAGCTCTTTGACAATTATATATTCATACCAAATCTTCAGATTACATAGAAACAAAACCATAACACCAATAAAGTTAAAATTAATAGCATTGATTTTGTTGATAATGAATAATGTTTTGCTATGGTTAAGTATAGAATAAATAAAAATCCAGGACTATTATTGCAATCAATCTATTTTTGCATTTCTACTTCAGTGATGCTGTTTAGCATCAGTAAAGCCTCTTAATATTTTAGTGTTCTGAGCAAGTGTATCTGGAGTGCAGCCAAGTTTCATACATTTAAAATTGCCTCCCCAGATAACCTAATGTGGATGGTCTGTACGTCTACAGTGCAAATCCTATAAGAATGAGTAAAAACACATATAACATTTAGTGAAATTATCAGAATCACATGTAGCATTTTTAGAGAATATGAATTCAATGTTACATGCCACTCCTACTAAATCAGAATCTCCAATGATGAGCCCCAGATATCTGTTTTTTTAAAAGTCCTTTAAAGAATAATGTAGTCATCTAGATTTTAGAGTAACTGCTTTATATTATTTTTCTTCAAAATCGGTAGTTTTATGATACTTGATTTGGGTTGATGAACACAATGCAATATACAGATGATGTATTATAGAATTGTACACCTGAAACCTGTATGATTTTATTAACTAATGTTACCCCAGAAATTTAATAAAAAGAATGTCAGCAGTTTAATTTAGAGGGTTGTCAGTGCCATGCTTGAGATCACAGAATGCCTGTATAACAGGTATTTTTATATTTAATTAAGTGGAGGAAATCATACATTATAGGTTTAATAGGAAAACCTGATACTTTTTTTTTGTATAAGTAATAAAAAGAAAACTTCTTTTGGTTTCTTGTTCAAATAGACAGCATATCATATTCATTCATTATAATAAAACCAAATCATAGACAGAGAAAGGTTGTTTTCCGTTATGCAAACATATATGCCTTTACTTATCCAGTGCAGTGATGGAGCTAAAAATTGAAGAAAAAGAGTTAAGAAACATTGTTTATTTGTGTATTTGTGCCTTTATTATCATAATCTTGGCAGCCTTCATGTGGCCTGCATGTTGTGATGTACTAGTGATAAGACTGGGCTGTTGCCAATCATCTCAGTTTAAGGAATTAATCAGCTTTGGGGTCCCCTTAGTTATATGCCTAGCTTAGTCTCAAAGATTTTTAAATTTGTGAATCTAGTTCCCAATTTTTTGGTTACACATTATTTGATGAAGAGCTTTTTTTATGAGGTAAAATTGTTTGGTTGACAGAGCATAACATTGGTCAGATCTTGAGTTACTGTTAAAATATAAGAATTTTCTAAGTCCTTAGACATCTTTGAAACTAGAAAAATGGTTTCAAACTAGCTGTTAATTGTTTTGAAAAATATTTTTGTTTTTCTAGAATTTCTAATATTAATACCTAATATTAAGATTTTAAAAATTGTGCTAAAAGAGAACAATTTGTATATATTAATAATTTAGAAGAAAACCTGAAAAAAGAGAGTGGGTAAAAATACAGAGTTTTAAAGACATCTTCTGTTATAGGTCCAAGTATATGTGAGGAGTTAAAAGGAAATAATTTCATCTCATAATTAGTGTGGAATATATATTTATTAAATACAGTGGGGTAACTAGCCATTTGAGAACAAAGAAGATGGCCTTTTACATTCTTTATACCAATACAAATTTCAGGTATATTAAATATTTATACACAAGTAAATATCAAAGTATTGGAAGAAAATATTTTTTCTCAATGCTAATGTAGTAGGGAAAACTTATCAAGGCGTAACATGAAACTCAAATGATTTTAAATATTAAAACTAACAATATGACAAAAATAAAGCAGAACAATAATCATACTTAGGAAAATGTGTCACAAACGTAAGATCTCTATAATTCAAAGATCTTTTAAAAAGTTAATTTAAGCCCTGGCTGGTGCCTCAGTTGATAGGCACCAGCCTGCAAACCCAAAGGTTGCTGGTTTGATTCTCAGCCAGGGCACATAACCAGGTTGTAAGCCAGGTCTCCAGTCAGGTCCTTAGCTGGAGGCAGGTGAAAGACAACCACACATTTCTGTTTCTCTCCCTCTCTGCCTCCCTGTCTTCCACTCTCTCTGGAAACAATTAATAAAATCTTAAAAAAAGTCAACCCAATAGAAAAATATGAAAAGCCCAGAATATGAACGTTTATAAAAGAAATCTAAATGACAGCTACATATTAAAAGCAAATTCACTAATAAGCAAAAAACTTATTGAATACATAAATTAAGCTTTTACCAATTTTAGTGATATAAGTTAAATGATTGATAGTGTTTTATAGGACAAAGACGTAGGCAAACAGACATAGAAATTTAATAGTATGACGTGTATGTAATTCAGTATCATTTTTTGAAGGCAATTTGGCCGTATCTATTTAAACTGTAAATTTTCGTAATTGTTCACCAGAATTCTACTTTAAAAAGTGAATCCTAAACACATTTTCTCATTACTGCCCCTCAACTTTGTACTTACAATAAATTCACATTTTCTAACAAAAAATTTTAAGATAGGTTAATAATAAAATATTAAATAAATTATACATAGTATAATTATTAGATGGCATACAGTGCAGCTGTTAAAAGAGAATAAGGTGGCTTGAAATGTTTGAATGTGTGAAAAATAGGCCAATGAGAGAGTCATGTGCCACATAAATGTAGGTCAATTGCGGACTGCATATACTATGCTTGTGCTTTAAGATTATAATGGAGCTGAAAAAATTTCTAACATCTGGTGATGTTGGAACCTTCACAGTGCAATGCATTGCTCACCTGTTTTGTGGTGTAAACAAACCTACTGTACTGCCAGTCACATAAAAGTAACAGGGCATATAATTGTAAACTCTACTTAATATTTGATAATGATTATAAACAACTATGTTATTGGCTTATACATTTACTATGCTATATGTTTTATTATTGGTTAGAGTGTACTGTTTTTACTTATAAAAAAGTTTTGCTATCAAATAGTATGCAGTGATATACTGGTGGTAGCCTGATCCATCCAGTGTTTACCTTATCTGAATGCACCATCTCATGTATGTATGTATGTATGCATGGATGTATTTATTTTCGCATTGCCATTTATCCCCTATTTCCCCCTTGCAATCATCACACTTTCATTCATTTCCATAGTATTTCCCCTTTTTGCTTGATCCCTTGATCCTGTAACCCCCAGTCCCATAACTGTCATCCTGCCTTCTATCTATGAGCCTTCTCTATTTTGTCTCTGGAGTCAGTTTGTTAATTAGGTTCCACATATGAGTGAAATCATATGGTATTTATCTTTTTCTGACTGGATTATTTCATTTAAACATGTTTTCCAGGTCCATCTATGCTGTCTGTCACAAAGGGTAAAACTGTTTTCTTTTTTTAACACCAAGCAGTATAGTCTATTGTGTAAGTGTCCCATAGTTGTTTTATCCAGCCATCTACAGAGGGACACTTGGGCTGCTTCCATATCTTGGTGATTGTAAATATTGCTACAATGAAAACAGGGATGATTATGTTCTTTCAGATTAGTGTTTTGGGGCACTTCAGATATATTCCCAGAAGTGGAATCACTGGATCAAATGGCAGATCCATTTTTAATTTTTTGAGGTTCTCCATACTGCTTTCCACAATGGCTGCACCAATCTGCATTCCCACCCACAGTGCAAAAGGAGTCCACTTTCTTCTTCACATCTTTGCCTTCCTTGTTTGTTGATTTATTGATGATAGCCATTCTGAAAGGTGTGAGGTGCTACCTCACTGTGGTTTTAATTTGCATTTCTCTGATGATTTGTAACAAGACATTCAACATCTTTTCATATGCCTATTGACCATCTTTATATCTTTCTTGGAGAAGTGTATATTCAGGTCTTTTGCCCATTTATTAATTGGGTTGTTTGTGGGTTTTTTTCTTTTTTTTTGGTGTTGAGTTTTTCTAAGTTCTTTATAAATTTTGGATATTAACCTCTTCACAGATACGTTGGTGAATATACTCTCCCATTCCATGGATTGTCTTTTTATTTTGTTGATTCCCTTTGCTATGCAAAGTATTTTTTTTTTTTTTATTTGATGTAGTCCCATTTGTTTTTTTTTTTTTGTTTGTTTCCTTTGCCTGAGGAGATATATCCCATAAAATATTGCTATGAGCAATGTCTAAAATTTTACTGCCTATGTTTTCTTCTAGATTTTTATGATTTTGGTCTAATATTTAAGTCTTTAAATTATTTTGAATGTATTCATGTGTAGTGTAAGAAGGTTGGTCTAGTTTCATCTTTTTGTATCTATCTGTCCAATTTTCCCAACACTATTTATTGAATTAACTATCTTCAGCCCATTGTATATGCTTGCTTCTTCTGTTGAATATTAATTGACTATAAGGTGTGGGTTTATTTCTTGGCTTTTATTTGCCAGGGTCCTACTGAAGCAGTGGCAGGATGTGGAGTCCCACCTGGGCCAGGCTAAGTCTGTAAGACCTGACTAGAAAACCAGGAAGGCTAGGCGCCCCTACATTGTGATCAGAGAAACCCCAGTGGGAATCTGGCCATAATTTTCTATACCTCCTTTGAAGCCAGCAAACTTCCTTGACTTGTTTTTGTAATCGCAGAAGATGTTAAGCCTTCCTTACTCTCCCTATTTTTAATGAGCCACCTGGAGTCCTTGGTGCCTCCTTATCTAGCTGACCATGTCCTGGGGCAAGACCTCTGCATTCCTTCTATTGTTGTAGAAACACAGTAACTCCTGTTCTATAAAAAGTTCTTCCTTCACAACAAAATATACATGTACCACCCACCATTGTTACTCAATAAACACCTTTGGAAATAGGTGCTCAGAGCTCTTGTCTTTCAGACATTAGCTGGCCTTCTATCCTGTAGCACAAGCTGTCTGGGAAGGTTAATTTCATCTGTGGCATCAGAATATCCTTTCCAGTTAGGGGTTCTCCACATTTATTCTCTTCCATTGATCTATGTGTCTGTTTTTATGACAATACCGTGCTGCTTTGTTTACAATGGCCTTAGAGTATAGTTTGATACTAGGTAGTGCGATCCCTCCAAGTTCTTCTTTCTCAGGAATGCTGTTTCAATGCCAAGCATTTTGTGGTTCCATATACATTTTAAAAATATTTGTTCTAGTTCTGTGAAAACATTGTTGGAATCTTGATAGGAATTGCATTGAATGTATTGAATGCTTTGGGTGGTATGGACATTTTAATGATGATCATTCTTCCTATCCATGAATACAGCATTTGCTTCCCCTTACATATATCTTCTTTAGTTTCTTTTTTTTTTAAGTCTTATAATTTTCCAAGTACAGATCTTTCACAACCTTGATTAGATTTATTCCTGGTTATATTATTATAAAACAATTGTGAGTCAGATTGTTTCCTTAATTTTCCTTTCTGTTAGTTTATTATTAGCAAATAAAAATGCAACTGATTTCTGTTATTAATTTTCTATCCTGCTACTTTGCTGAATTCAGTTATTAGTTCTAGTAGTTTCTGGATGGAATCTTTTATGTTCTCCATGCATAGTATCATGTCATCTGCACATAAAGACAGCTTTACTTCTTTCTTTCCAAGTTTAATGCATTTTATACCTTTTTCTTGCTGATTGCTATGGCTAGGAATTCTAGTACTATGTGGAACAAGCGAAGTAAAAGTGGACATCCCTGTCTTATTCCCAGTGTTAAGGGGAATACTTGTAGTTTTTGCTTATTGAGTATGATGATGGTAATGGGTTTGTCATATGTGGCTTTTGTGATATTTAGTTATGTTCTCTGTATTCCCACAGTGCTGAGAGGATATATTTTTTATCATAAATGGGTGTTGAATTTTATCAAATGCTTTTTTTTTTTTTTGCATCTATTGATATGATCTTGTAGTTTTTATCCTCCATTTTGTTTGTATGGTCTGTCACATTTATTGATTTGTCAATGTTGTACCAACCTTGCGTTTCTGGAGTAAATCCCACTGGATCATGGTGTATGATCTTTTGATGTATTGTTGTATTCTTTATGCAAGCATTTTGTTGAGAGTTTTGGCATCTATGTTCATTAGGGGTCCTGACTTATAATTTTCCTTCTTTCTTTTTCTTTTTTTTTTTTTTTGTAGTATCTTGATCAGGTTTTGGAATTTGGATAATGCTGGCCTCATAAAAGGGACTTAGGAGTCTTCTCTCATGTTAAATATTTTGAAAGAGTTTGAAAAGTGAGGTGTTCTCTAAATGTTTGGTAATATTCACCTGTGAAGCCACCTATCCAAGGACTTTTGTTTGTTGGGAGTTTTTTGATTCCTGCTTCAATTTCATTAGATGTAATCTATCTATTCATGTTCTCTGACTTTTACCGATTTTGTATTGGAAGGTGGTATGTTTCTAGAAATTTATCCATTCCATCCAGGCTGTCCAGTTTGTAGTTAGATAGTTGTTCATAATATTTTCTTACAATCTGTTGTATTTCTTTAGTGTCAGTTATTATTTCTCCTCTTTTATTTCTGATTTTATTTATTTCAGTCCTTTCTCTTTTTTTTCCTGATAAATCTTTTGAACAGTTTGTCAATCTTGTTTATCTTTTCAAGAACCATCTCTTGGATTCATTGATCATTTGTATCATAATTTCAGACTTTCATTTATTTCTGTTCTGATCTTTATTATTTTTTACTTACATTCACTTTGGGCTTTTTTGAAGTTCTTTTTCAAGTTCTTGTAAGTGTAAAGTTAGATTGCTTATTTGAGTTTTTTCTTGTTTCTTGAGATAAGCCTGTAATATTATGAACTTCTCTCTTAGGATGACTTTCCTTGTGTCCTACAGATTTGGGGTCATTTTGCTCTCATTTTCATTTATTTGAAGGTATTTTAAATTTCTTCCTTGATCTTGTTGACCCATTTATTATTTAATAACATGTTATTTAGTTTCCATGTCTTTGTGTATTTTTCAATTTTATTATTGTGATTGATCTCTAGTTTCATAGCATTGTGGTCAGAGAAGACAGTACATAAGATTTCAATCTTCTTAAATTTATTGAGACTGGTTTGTTTCTAACCTGTCATCTATCCTAGGAAATGTTCCATGTGTATTTGAAAGATATGTATATTCTGCTGCTTTGTGGTAAAATGCTCTGAAGATATCAATTTGACCTAGTGTGTCATTTAAGACTGCTGCTGCATGTTAATTTTCCACTTGGATGATCTATCCATTGAAGTCAATGGGATTGTAGTAATTCCTCTATACTATGACTGGTTTTCTGTCTCTCCCTTTATGTCTGCCAAGATTTGCTTTACTTATTTAGGTGTTTTATAGGTATGCAAATGTTTACTAAGATTATATCCTTTTGTTGGATTGTTCTCTGTATTATTATGTAGTGTTTTTCTTTTTCTCTTATCTAGCCTTGGTTTCCAAGTCTATATTTTTGGATATAAGTATTGCTGCCCAATTTTTTTTTCCTTTCCATTGGCTCGAAATACCTTTTTCCATCCCTTTACTTTTCATCTGTGTGCACCTTTCTATCTGAGGTGGATGTCTTGGAGACAGCATATGTATGCATTTTGTTTTCTTGTTCATGTAGCTATCCTATGTCTCTAGGTTTGAGCATTTAAGCCATTAACATTTAAGATGATTATTGATAGAAATGTATTTATTGCCATTTTATTTTTTAACTATTTCCATCTGTTTTTCTTTTTCTTTCTTTCTTTTTTTTTTTTAAAGATTTTATTTCATTATTTTTTAGAAAGAGAGGAAGGGTGACATCAATGTATGGTTGCTTTTCACCTGCCTCCAGCCACAGACCTGACTGGAGACCTGGTTTGCAACCTGGTTATGTGCCCTGGCTAGGGAATCGAACCTGTGACCTTTGGGTTCGCAGGCTGGCGCCTTATCCACTGTGCCACCAGCCAGGGCCTTAAGGAGGGTCGAGCAAAAGCCTACAGCACCCGGTATTCCCAGGCGGTCTCTCATCCAAGTACTAACCAGGCCTGACCCTGCTTAGCTTCCGAGATCAGACGAGATCGGGCGCGTTCAGGGTGGTATGGCCGTAGACTTTCTTTCTTTCTTTCTTTCTTTTTCTTGTTTTTTTAATGCAAGCCCTTTAACATTTGTTGTAGTATGGGTTTGGTATTAACAGACTCCTTTAGCTTTTCATTGTCTTAGGAAGCTCTTCATTTCTCCTTTAATTTTAAATGATACTCTTGCTAGGTAAAGTAGCCTTGATTGTAGGTGTGTGATTTTCATCACCTTGGCTATTTCATGCCAATCCTTTCTGGCCTTAAATGTTTCTGTTGAGAAAGTGGATGAGTCTAATTTGTGCTCTCTTGTAAATAACTGTTTTTCTCTTGCAGCTTTTATGATTCTCTCCATGTCTTTAGGCTTTGCCATTTTAATTATGTTGTGTCCTGGTGTAGGCTTTTTTTAAATAAACATTTTATTTATTATTTCCAGAGAGAGAGGAAGAGAGAGAGGCAGAAAGGGAGAGAAACATCAATGTACAATTGCCTTTCACTTGCCTCTAGCTACGGACGTGGCTAGAGACCTGGCTTGCAACCTGGTTATGTGACCTGGCTGGGGAATCAAAGCAGCAACCTTTGGGTTCGTAGGCCGGTGCCTTAACCACTGTGCTACCCCGCAGGGCTGTAGGCTTTTTTGTGTCCAAGTTGTTTGGGACTCTTTTGAGCTTCCTGGATTTGAGTGTCTTTTTCGTTCACCAGGTTAGGGGAGTTTTATTTCATTATTTCTTCAAATTGGTTTCCTTGCTTGCTCTCTTTTCCTTCTGGTACTCCCATAGTGCAGAGTACTTTATGTTTTCCTAAGATTTCTTAAGCTCTCCTCATTATTTTAAAATCATTTTTTCTTTGCTATCCTGCTTAGGTGTTTATTCCCACCTTGTTTTCGTATCGTTTATTCAGTTCTCTCTTCACCCAACCTACTGTTTACTCCTTCTAGTGTATTATTTATTTCAAATATTTATTACATTCTTTATTTCTAACTGGTACTTCTTTATGGTTCCTCTGTCTTTTTTCATGTTTAGTCTCATTATAATCAGTACTCTAAACTCAATATCTGATAAATTGCTTGTATCCATTTCATTTGGTTTTTATTCTAGAGACTTCACTTTTTCTTTTATTTGGGACCTCCGTTTTGTCTTCCTATTTTGGCTGTTTCTTTGTATTTGTGTCTGTGTATTAGGTAGATCTGCAAAGACTCTGGTGCAGACCTAGTCTGATGCTGCATGTGAATGGTCCTGGCCAACCTGTTTGGAGCTATCATCGATCCACAGCTTGTGACTCTCTCTGCTGGGCCTGTGTGAGTGCAGAAAGAACCAGGCTGCCAACCAAGTCCTGTTTTTACCAGCACTGGATCTGGTGAAGGTCAGCTAAAGTCTCAGAGCTTCCACAGTTCTGCCCTTGCTGTTAGGCTTAACCACTGATATAACTTTCAGCTGTATTCAGTAGCCTGCCTATGTTCCACCATGTGGGGCAAGAGTGATTCCTACTAGTGGGGCTATTGCTTTCCCATAAGCTGATGCTGCTTGGTGGGGAGTGCCTGAGAAAGATGGCTTCTGTAGCAATGGTCAGTGACTCAGCACAGGGGTCCTGGCTGTTGATCCTTCATCTCTCTTCCCAGAGTCACCAACCTCAGACCTTCCTCATGCATCTCTAGTCCACTCTTCCACACTTTGCTGTGGCCCAGGATAAGTGGCTGCAAACAAAATTTTATGTGTAGGCTTTTTAAGGGGCTCTCTCCCACTTTAGCTCTCTCTCCCTGGTGGACAGAAACCCCACAGCTTTTTATTGCTTTTTAGTGCTTTTTCTCCTGTGCTTCATTTAATCTTGTGTTATTTTGTTTCTGATGATCCCTAAGCAAACACTGTTTATGTTTCCAGTAAAATGCCTTATCAAGCGATTGGAGAAATGAATTAAAAAATTATTAAGTAGTACGAAGGTGGAAGAATCAGTGATGGTTATTTCTTAGCATTCAGGCATATCGCATTCCATCATAGCTACAATCTTGAAGAACAAGAAAATAATGGAAGTTGTTAAGGGTTTGCTTCAGTGAATGCAGTGACACAAAAATTCAAGAAGGGCCTTTATCAGACATGGAGAATCTTCTGACCTGAATTGTAGACCAAAGAAGAGCATTCCTTTCAACACCATGACAATCATGGCCAAAACAAAAGTTTGTTTGTGATATAGAAAATAAAGGATGAACCTGATTACAATGTTGAATTTACCGCTAGCTCTGATTGATTTACATGATTCAAAAATTGTTATTTATTGTATAACGTTTAAGTGAGTGGTAAGTCTGCAAGTGCTGACGTGAAGGCAGCTGAAGAATTTTTTAAAACTCAAGATAAGCTGATTTGGAGGAAATTTACTTGCCAGACAAACATTCAATATGAAAGAAACATCTCTATTGTGGTAATAGATGCCTGAAAGAATTTGCATCCAAAAGAGGGCAAGTCAATGTCAGGATTCATGGCATTTAAGGACAGGATAACCATCTTGATTGGGAGGCAGTATTGTAGCTTATGAATGAAATACTTTATTAGTACTATGAGGACTTTCAAGCATCTTGGTGAACACAATGCCAGTGTACTTCAGAAGTAATAAGAAGTCATGAATGACCCAGCTCCTCTTCCATGATGCCCTCCTTAATTGCTTTGCCAGCAAATTGGAGACATACTGTTTGGAGCATAATATTACCTTGTAAGATTTTCCTTATTGTTGATAATGTTCCTGGATAGCCTTATTTTATTGGTGATCTTAATCCAAATATCAAAGGTTTTTTTCTCCCTCCAAATATCACCTCTTTGATCCAACCAATGGGTCAGTGATTTATAGCAGCTTTTAAGACCTACTGTCTGAGGAGAACCTTTGCCTAGGCTCTTGGTGCAACTGAGGATCACACTGAGAAAACATTGATACAATTTTGAAATGATTACTACATTTATGACTGCATCAAGAACCTTGTTTGGGCTTGGAATGATTTTATCATAGAGTGTTTGAATGGCATTTTCAAGAAGACTGTTGAGGTTCCTCCTTAACTTCAAAAAATTTGCCAAGGATCAGGAGGTCGCAAAATCAAGGCTGTTGGTATTACAAACGATTTTAACCTAGGTGTGAATGAAGATGAATTGAGGATCTTGTATAGGGGTTCCTGAGGAATTGACTAATGAGTTGTTGGAACTGGAACAGGAACTCATGGATGAAGAAGAGGCAAAAGAAAAGGAAACTGAAGGAGTAGAAAAAGAAGAACCACCATGGGAAAGTTCACAGTGAAAAGTTTAACAGAAGTTTTTGAAGACCTTGATAAACTCCTTAAAATTTTTAAAAACATTGACCCTAACATCAAAAGGCTTTTGTTAATTGAATGTAATGTTTGTGGTGTATTATGTGCTTACAAGCAAATTTATGATTAAAAACAAGCAAACCAAGGAAACCACCATAGACATGTTTCTGATAAAAGTGATCAGAGTGAAAAGCATCAGAAGAAGGCATTATCTCAGGAGATAGCAGTTCCATGCATGCCATTGTCCCTGAAGACCTTCCTGTGGAACAAGATGTCAAGGTGGCAGACATCTTGTTGATGATCCTGACCCTGCATAAGCATAGGTTAATGTTTGTGTTTGTGCCTCACATTTTTGCAAAAATGTTTAAAAGGTGAAAAAATAAATAATTTTTAAAGTGGAGAAAAGCTTATAGAACAAGTATTAAAAATATGCTGTTATTTAAAGGAAATAAAAAATTAAGACAAGTTAAATAAAAATGTTACAGTAAGCTTTGGTTAATTTTTTATTGAAGAAAGTTTAAAAATAAATTTAGTGTAGCCTAAGTATAGAGTATTTATAAAGTCTGCTGTGACATGTAAAACTTTCCTAGGCCTTCACATTCACTCACCACCCACTTACTGACTTGTCCAGAGCAACAATTAATCCTGCAAAGTCCAATCATGGTAAGTGCCCCATACAGGTACACCATTTTGAAATATTTAATACTATATTTTTACTGTACCTTTTCTGTGTTTAGGTATGTTTACATACACAAACACTTATCATTATGGTACTCTTATCTACAATATATAGCACAGCACAATGATATATGTAGGTTTATAGCCTAGGAACAATAGGCTACACCATGTAGCCTAGGTGTGTAGTACACTATACCATTTATGTTTCTGTAAACATAGTCTTTGAAGTTCACACAAAAACCAAATCTATTATTGCATCTCTCAAAACCTATCCCTGTCATTAAGTGGCACATGACTGTCACTTAATTGTTCTGAAATGCTTCAGAACAATATTTAGAGTGGGAATCCACTTTTGAAAAAATTACAAATGTATAAAATTAGAGATTTAGATCTATCAAGATAGGTAAATATATACCAAAACACTGAAGGAATAGATGTTATGGATATAATCCAAAGGACATTCAAATTAGGGTTTAGGAAATCTAATCCTTGAGTGTCTAGAAGTATCAGGTAAGGATTAAGGCACTTGGAAACCAGAGGAACTCCTATTAAAATTAAGATAAGTCAACAATCGCAAGAATTTAATGCTGAATATCGACCTAGGGCTTCTTATAACTGGGCCTTGTTCCAAAAAGATGGGTGTGGGGCAACTGAATATTTAAGGGAAGGTTTAGTAATTCTACTTTGGATTTGGGGGGCTGGGAGGGCAGAGAATTAAGCAGAGTCATATATCACCATTTTAAGTGCATATTGTGCTGCTGAGTGTCAGTGGCTCGTTGGACAATAGTAGCTGCTAGTTTTGTTTCAATTTATTTATTATTTTTTAAATTTCAATTTGCAGAATCTTAGAGCACCAATTGTAAGCTTCTTGATAGTTTTAGAAACTAAATATATTTTTCAAATGTAAAAGAGTTTTTTAGTTTTATCTAGTCTAGTTTTTCTAAAGTAGCAATGACAAAGTTATTACTCCAATTATAATTGAAATTATTTCAATTAAATATTGAAAAAGTAGAACAATTTAGTTGTCAGGACAAAATAAGAAAGCTTTTATTGTCTCTATCCAATCCTAATAAAATAATACTTTAATAATAAGACAAAGTATGTCATTGAGAATTTTTCTTGAGAAAACTGTTACATAGTATTTAGAGACAAATATATCAAAATACACTTGAATACATAGGAATCAGTGATTTATGGTGCAGCTTTATTTGAAGAATGTATCCAAAGTATAGTTTTTCCAATTGAGACAGCAATTAAACATTGCAATAGAAAACAATTTAAAAAGCACTAAAAATGGATTAGCAAAAACTGAATATTATAAAAAGAAAAATTTGGGGAACAAAGTTTCCAAAATATGTGTCCTTGTTAACATCACCTATATTAAATTATTGTGTGTCATTGATACTGAAAGTATGGTCCATGGACCAGCTAAAAAGGACCCACCTGTCAGCTTGTTAAAATGCAGACTCTTAGCTCCCACCCTGGAGTATAGAATCAGTGTCTGCATTTTAATGTAATCCTTAAGTATGTGCACATTTAACTTTAGGGAGCACTGCTGTGAACAGTTTATGTTATTGTGAGATCCAGATCAATTTCTCCAAGAAGCTGTCTCATGCTTCTTATTCATAGCTGGTCATTGTTTTCTTTAGGAGCTCCTAGATAAAAAATAAACACTATGACTTGATTAACTTGTATTTCTAATTCTAATACAATGCCTGGTGTGTAATAGAGCCTAGTAAATAATTTAAAAGTGAACGAATGAATGGATATTTCCTTGGAGAATCCTGGTAAAAAGTGGCCCAGAGCTGATAGCCTGTGGTTACCTGTATGTATAGAGCAGATGGTAACATGTGTTAGTGAAGGTACGAGTTTCCTGCTGTATATACTCTCCATTCAGAAAACCAATTCGGAGTCATTTTTTGACTAATTTAATGCTGTCACAGTGTCAGGTGCAGAGAATATACTGATGGAAAATATTCTAGGCTTTACTATTGCTAGAACTGTGTCTTGAGAACATTGTCCTTGATGTGGGATTTTTCTTGAAATTAATTTTGTGATTAATCCTGAGGCTTTTGCTTGCTAGGTGTTAATCGCTCAAACTTAGTCCTAGTTTTTCTTCTGTTGATTTGACAATGTTGTCAATATTTGCTTTTAGAAAAATATTGAAAAAAATTTATGAATTGTTCCACAACCCCTCTCTGTGTATTGAGTTTTAATGTTGAAATTGCTGTTATAGTTTTCACTAAACAGGTTCTTTTGCCCCTACTAAACATAGGGATGAAGAAAAGTCTTTAAGGGTTAGTGAGGCAAGTAGTATTACATTCTTAACTCCCTAAAACTTGAATACCTCTTCAATGTTCAGAGTTTATTTTCACAAACAGTTCAGTTCCATGATATAGTATTTATTATGTATTTTGTGGGAGCCTTTCCCCTTTTAACTCGTCATGGTCTTCAGTTATTATTTTCATCCCTGTAGGATTCCTTCACCTCAAACAGAAGGTAAACATTCTTGGTTATTTTCACTTTAGGAAAAAAAAAAAAAAAACAAAACACTTTCCACTAATTTTCCTTCTTGAAACCTCTTTTTAAAAATTTTGCCTAAATTCGGGAAGCTTGCTTTTGAGGGAGAAGGAACTACAATTAGCCTTTACTCATCTTCAGTTCTCATTGCTCGTTCAGTCCTCTACTCATGCCAGTCTGGGACCTACGATACACACTCTGGAGGTTCTCACTATGAAACCAGGTGACCTCAGGGTTGCTAAATATGGTAGACCCTTCTCAATTTTTCTAAATAGCTCAAAAAGTGCCTTTCAATTTATATCCACAATACAACTGCTTTCGTTCTGTTCCTCAGAATTCTTTATCCAATTATACCAATAGTCTTAAACTTGCTTTCTGGCTACTAGATTTGTCACTTCCAATCTGTCTTGTAAACTCTTGCCAGAGTGATCTTTGAAAACATACTTGATTATTTCAATGCTCCTTAAAACTTCTGATGCTTTAACGATAAAATTTAAGCTCTTCTGGACAATATAATTAGTCTTTCTGTATCTGGTCTTCTCCACACCTCCAATCTTACACCATTTTATACACCATCCCAAATGTGCCAAGTTGTTGATTTTACACATTTGTCCATCCTGCCTACTCTGCTAGAGCATCCCTCTTCTTGCTCTTTGCTGGTTAACTCATATGTATTGCTGAAAACCCTGGTCAACTGCGACTCTTATGAGATGTCTTGACCTTCATCCCTCCCTAAATCCATGTAGAAAGTGCTTCTCTGGGCTTCCAGGGAGTATTCTGTATGTACTTTTAACACAGCATTCAGTTTCTGTTTATTTGTTTAATATTGTCTTTTCAATTAGAAGTCAGGGACTACATCTTTTGATTTCTGTGTCTTCAGTCATCTCTTGGGACTTGATCATATACTATAACAGGCATGACCCAGAAAAATATGGCACATTTATTTAAATGAATGACTCAAAGAATGAACTTACTGTCCTCTAGTAGGAAATTATAACTGGTTTATTATTTATTCTTTGCTTCCAGAGAATCATCATATTAAGGATTGATTTGCCAGTGTTGTAGTTTGTTAAGACAAGCTTTTGTCCTCAACTCCAATCTATTTTGTACATATACTATTTTTTAGTTAAACTGCCCCCAATTTTACTATGCTCTCCTTAATAATCTATGACAGTCCTCAGTTCCCTGATGGCTTTTCAGCCTGTGTAGTTACTTTCTGCACATCATTTAGTCAAACCTTTTTAACTTTATACCCCAACATAAACCTCTGACCTGGAAACAGAATTTATTTGGATGTGTGGTATACTTCTTTGAACAGATTCAGCAATATTTAACTAAAACACAACAGTACCTATAATGCTAAAGATAGATATACTGGTTCCATAAAATCATAAGGGACCCAAAACTTTCTTCAGTTTATGACTTTCTCATCCCTAAAGGTGGCCGTAGGCAATTACTAGAGCTCTAGCTGTCTCAAACATCTTTGAGACTTCAGGATGGAGGTAGGACATAAGAAAGACATAGCCTTTTTCTCAAGAAATTCTCTAGGAAGACCTATAGGCCATTTATTTTTCTCTTAAATATCTCATTGCTAAAGTTCACTGTGAAATGTAAAAGTTTTATCCAACTTGATAGAAATCCTAATTATGGGGGTTGGGGAAATAACTTTAGCTCTTTAAAGCCATTTTCATTTCTAAAATGTGAATAACAATGCCCATTGCACAGAAATTCTGTAAAAATGTAAGTATGCATTTGAATCTCTGGTACAGTGATAGGAGCTCAATAAGTAGTTATTGTTGCTATTTGAGATAAGACTATTAAGATTCAGAGATTATTGTAGCTCCTCTAAAATCCTACAGAGAGTAATGGTCAGACCAAGATTCAAACCTAGATCTGTCTGACTCTGAGACCTCTATAGTTTTACAAATATAGCAAAAGTGCAGGGACTAGCACTGAGAGCTTCTATTTTTCCAAGTCAACCTCCATGTCCTGAATTGTTACATGCTTTGGATCTGACTTTTTATTTTTTTTATTATTGAATTTTAAGCTTAAAACAAAATTTTAGGTTCTTTTATTTATCCAAGCACTTGCCTTGCTTTCCACTTTTTTTCTTCTTTTTTTGGTGGTGACTTGGCTGAAATTAACAGCATTAATTGTGTTTGTAATTCTGGAATCATCTAAGAAAGCTAAAACAGTTTAAAATTTGTTGGGGTTTAGTAACTAGATTGAACTTTGTCTTTGTCAGGCAGTTTCCAGCTGACTCACTGCAGCTGCAACACTTGACATCATTTCGTGCCTTTCATGCAAAGGCTGATTTGGCAGGCAGCACTCCCAGTGGAGTGGGTTTCAGAGTCTCAATGAATCTCAGGGTTGGAATGGACGTTAAAGGTCATAAAATCCCAACCTCGATGTAATGATTTAATTGGATTACATCAATCCCACCAAGTTGTTTTCTAACCAACATGTGGAGCAGACTAGTGACAAAAAAATAGTGAAGGTTTTTACATGAGCCGAATTTTGTATCCCATTCTATATTTGAGTAGCTCTTGACTTCTTTATACTGAACTGAAATCTGTACTCCTAAACTTGCAGGAAGAAGTACTAGTTCTAACCGTAGCACAAATGCAGTCCTATTTTTTTTTTTGGAACCTTACAAGCATTCAAATGTTTGAAGACCATGACCTTGCCGTTTCCTTAGAATTTTCTCATTGCTAAATACCTCCGATTCCTTTAACTATTTTTTCATTCAACCTGGCTTTAATTTCCTTCCTAATGCTGAGTTCACAGGTGTATTACTTTTGGCTTGGCTAGATTCTTCTTAAAATGTTCCTCTCTTTTCCTAGGGAATAAGTGAAATTTTGCTGTAGGTTGTAGGTTGAGGGAATTATCCTGGTAAACCAAGAATGGAGCTGCTTAAAAATTTATGGAGTGGCATACTATTACTTTTATATTGTCTCTGGCAGTATTTTAATAGATTAACTAATGTGTTTCCCTCAGGAATTTCTGCTGCCCATAAACTACACACTCCCTTGTCCCACATGTAGTTGAGATGTCCGTCTTCTCAAAGAAAATCACTTCAAATTTTGAGCATTTGAAGCCTCTTTTGAGGAAAATGATACTTTTGACCTAAAAAGCTTAAGCCTTGAAGGACTCATGGCATAAAGCTCCTTCCATAAACAATAAATATGAAAAATATGCAATATCAATTCAGAGAAATTTCCCTTCCTCCTTTCTGGATCAAATAAAATTTCTGTTGCATTGTTGCATTTGGGAGAGTAGAATGGAAGCAGGTGAAAGGATGAACACTTAGGGGTGTGTGTATGTGTGCTTGAAAAGGGGAACTTTGCCTTTATCCTCTTCTTCACACTAGCCAAACTACCCAGATGTATCTAGTCCCAGAATCTGGTCACAAGCATGATGGGACAATAGAGAATAGAGGTCGAGATCGCCTGAGGCAGGCTTAGAATTTGAAGTGTCTTTTATGTGTCCAAAGGATACAGAGATAGCTAAGGAAAGAACAATCCAAGAAGCCATGTGTTGGAATGTGGGATACACTTAAGTGCCTCAGACAAGACAATGACTGAGAACAATGCGGGATCAGTAATAAGGACGTGTCAGCAATTTGTATTAATTGAGGATTCAGGATAGGATGCGATAATAGACATCAATAGCTAAGGTTTGTTGTTTACCTGACAGATACTATGTATTCTGAGGATTTTTTAATGCATTATCTCATAAATACTTAACAACAAAACCATTGTGTTGACTACACTTTAATATTTCCATTTTACTGAAGAGGAAACTAAAATACAGAGTGATTAGGCCCCTTCCTTGCACTCTTAATATATCTACTGCCTACTTCTGAAGGGATGTACATGTAGGTAAGATGTTAATGATCAAGGATTAGACACATTCCCTATGACACCCAGACTCCAAGCTCTGCAGAGCATTAACTCAAGGCAGTGTGTAATATTGAGGCTTTGAAATGATAAAAAACTATTACATAATTGGAAAAGTTCACATGAATTGGGTAACTCTGGATAACCCCGGGGGAAAATGTCTATATAGAAAATATTGTGGAAAATTAAAATCACATTTCTTGCACACTTGTGGGTGTAACCAGAGGTTTATGTTCATTATATACTTAAGCAAGAATAGGGCAGAAATATTAACAAAAGGTATGAAAACTATTGACCTAGTAAAACATGATAAATCATAAGATTTTTTGAAAGAGAATATCTTTCAATATTCTCTAAGGTATATGCCCCAGAATATAGTGAGTATTCCACTGCAGTTTGCCTTATAAAAATGCACTAACCCAAGTACCTTGATAATTGTTATTTACAGTGCTTTCTTTTGTCCAGAGCAATCTATTCAATCATACCATCATATAGCCTTGAGTTTTGAAAACTACCTGTTATGTGAACTAAAGATTAAATATTTTTAAAATTAAAAGTCCAGTTTAATGTTGGATTATCATTTGGTTAACTGTTATCAACAATTTTTCAGGTTTGATATAAATTTGCTATGTTAATAAACCTTAATCATTTATTTTTATTAAAAAAATGTGTTATTGTTTAGAAGGTTGAAGATTATATATAGGCCTGATCATTGAATGCATAATAATCAGGTGACTTTAGAGTTATGCTCAAATTTAAGAATCATTTTATTTTATTTTTTAAAGATCTTTATCTATTATTTTTTAGAGAGCTGGGAAGGGAGAGAGGAAGAAAGGGAGAGAAACATCAATGTATGGTTGCCTTTCACCTGCCTCCAGCTATGGATCTGGCGGGAGACCTGGCTTGCAACCTGTTTATGTGCCCTGACTGGGGAATGGAACCTGTGACCTTTGAGTTTCCAGGCTGGCACCTATCTACTGAGCCACCAGGCAGGGCCTAAACTTTAAGAATCTTAAAGATATGAGTGTACTTTGACATGAAAGAATGTGTTTTTCTTTTATTTCAGCTGAGAAAACATGTATTAATATGCTTTCAAGGGAAACATAAAGCTGTATAATAATTTATACCAAATTTTTAAAAAAATAATATATTTTAAGAGAAAATAAACTATTTTAATGTATGTAAGGGCAAAAAAAAAAAAGAGAATGACAAATGGTCTGTCTATAAATCAAATGTTTTACTATTTAAATATAAAACTTGATTTTTTTTAAATCTTTTTTTTTTTTAAAGATTTTATTTCATTATTTTTAGAAAGAGGAGAAGGGAGAGAGACAGAGAGGGAGAGAGACATCAAAGTATGGTTGCCTTTCACCTGTCTCCAGCCACAGACCTGACTGGAGACCTGGCTTGCAACCTGGTTATGTGCCCTGGCTGGGAATCGAACCTGCGACCTTTGGTAAAACTTGATTTTTAATAGTATTAGTAAAACAAAGAATTTTATAATAAATTGTTATGTCTTCAAAGTTAAGAAATGTTTATTAAAAGAACTGTTTCAAAGCATTAAAATTTAAGATCCAGACTGTTTAACTTTATGGATTATGAATTAATTTCAGGGTAAGTAAAAATACAGTCAATTCCAGAAAATTGAGACTCATGGAGGGAACACATCCCAAAGCTGTCACTCAGTCACTCCACCAGCAGTTAATTGAATGCCTATTGAATTGGTAAACTATGTAAGGGCATAAACAGGAATGGTAAGTGGTGGTCAGAAATTTATCAGAAAATCAAAGTTTAAAAATTTTTAATGATTAATGATATATTGAGCTGGTGTTTACATTTTTGGAAATAAATTAATAGGTTGTATTGTCTCTTTCTGGCTTTTAAGTAACATTCAGCACTTCAATTTTAATTTACCAAATTACCTGTGATTTGTAAGCATAATTCTCTTTTTCTTTTTCTTTTCTTTTCTTTTCTTTTTTTTTCAATGTATGGTTGCCTTTCACCTGCCTCTAGCTAGGGACCTGGCTGGAGACCTCGCTTGCAACCTGGTTATATGCCCTAGCTGGGAATTGAACCAGCAACCTTTAGGTTCGCAGGTCTGCACCTGATCCACTGTGCCACCAGCCAGGGCCCTTTTTCTTTTCTGTGTGTTTTTTTTTTTTTTTTTTGTTAAGATTTTATTTATTATTTTTAGAGAGAGGGGAAGGGAGAGAAGCAGAGAAGGAGAGAGTCATCAATGTATGGTTGCCTTTCATCTACCTCCAGCTACAGACCTGGCAGGAGAGTTGGCTTGCAACTTGGTTATGTGCTCTGGCTGGGAATCAAACCAGCGACCTTTGGGTTTGCAGGCTGACACCTTATCCACTGTGCCACCAGTCAGCATTCTCTTTCTAAACCTCTTCTGGCATGGTTTGTCAGAAAACCACAGGGCATTTTTACTATTGCAAGACCCAAATTGTAGCCCTACTTTATTAGTTTTGATACCACTTTTCTATAAAATCAATAGTATTCTTGAAATCATTTCAGATTACCAAAATTTTGATCTTTACATAAGCCTGAATTATAATCTTCTAATGTCACCTCAGAAATGTTTTGCTTCTTAGTAATTTTGTACTGAAAACAAACAATACAAAAAATCCTATGATATTTCTTCTAATAAAATATCCTATGGTAAAATTTCAAATATTATATTTATTTTATGTATATTTGAATAATAAAAAAGACCTAGGACATTTAAATGTAGGTGTCTTATTTTCAGACTGATTATCTCCATCCTTAAGAATGTCAGAACTGTTTTTTCTCTGGCTCAAGATAATATCATTATATGTGCATCTTCACAGAAAAACATCCACATGGGAAATTATTTAAATGAGCATTTTTTCTTTTTTATTACAGAAAATCAAGAAAATGAACAGGGATGTAATATCTTTCTTGGAGAGTAATTCTATACTCTAAAAACCTCAATTCAGCCTAGAAAACAATGGCATATTGGTGGTAGTATTATTTTTAGTAAAAAAATAACAAGTGAAGCTACCTGGACCATTGGTATTAGACATATTATTAGTAAACTTATAATACCTGTGGACTATGAGATTTCCCTTGATTTGGCACAATTTACTATATAATATATTTGCTCTTGTTTGTATGGAGATTTATATTGGATTTTGCCAATTCACTTTACCAAGATCATCTCTATTTTTCTTCCCAGGTCCCCTCAAATAATAATAAACACATAGAGGATGTTTTATTTCCTATAAAATAATTGTGTAAGGGAATACTGGGCAGGCAGTATGTTATAATGAGACTCTGTGGCTGTGTCTCCTGATGTTCTAAAAACTATCATATTGTAGGTGAAGATGTCAGTGACAAAGTATGAATGTACAAGATGTGTATGCACACAGGTATTTGCATGATGTACTTTCTCCTGTCTGTAACCCACATATGCTTTTGAATTTTCTAAATCACCATCTTTCCGTTTCTACATTTATCCATTTCAATATAGCAGAAAATGTGCTTTTTAAATAATTATCCTATATTGCTGTAAAATAAGCAGAGAAATGCTGTATAAGCACATTCATACATTTCCTGTGCAGTTTCCTTTGTTAAAAATAAATACTTAAGTGGGAAATTGACATAATGAAATTCTTTTCTCTGGGACATACTAGAGTAAAACTCAGTTTTTGTGAAACATTAAAAAAAATAATTACTGACAGGGTTGCCTGCAGCTAAATTTCATATTTTATTGTAATTTTTATAGGGAGCAAGGAAATATACAACCCTATTTGATAAGGTCCATTTTCATTTGTTTAATCAACAAATACTAGAATACTAGTGTATTCTAGCCAATTATTAAAAATTGGAGATACAGAGACAAAAAGTATAGGTTGTACCTATCTATAGTGGAGGGAAAAGTCAAATAAACTAATGATATGTGTACTGCTATAACAGGTTTCTCTGTGGCAGGTTTCTGATCACTAAAAGTGATTCTGGATATACGCTAGGTGAAGAATATTGGAAAACATATTTCATATAGTGGACAACTTCATTTAGAAAAAGGTACTGAATGTGAATATGCACAGTACATTTAGGAAATGAAAAACATCTTTTGATGTTTCAGAGAAAAATGTCCGTTAAGGCTATATCTATATTTTTATCTGGGTCTATGTATTCTACCTGTGGATAGAATCTTTTTTATAGAAAAATATCTTAATGATTGCTGAATTTTCTATTTCTGGATTCAACTTTAAAAATATTATTAACTTATTTAGGGGAAAGCACAGCTATTAGTTGTCTTAAGGACTTAGGGTATTTTATAAGACTACAATACTAGAGAGAAAGTGACTTTAAAGATTGGTTAAAAATAGAACATTTTGATAACTGCCATTTATTTAGACTCAATAGGTAGAAACTTATTATGGGATTCAATATGAATACTGCAAATGGAGCATGAAGGCTTCAGTGTATATATAGAATTGAAGATTCTTTCACTTTCCATTTAATGAAATTGAATTTCTCAAAATGGACTTTATATCTTTTTAATTCAAAGTTTTTCAGCAAGTAGGAAGAAGATATCCTATAATTTATTAAGATAGTTAAAATTTTTTTTTCTTAGCTCTCAATTTTAGCAACTGTTTTGGGTTTTTGTTTTCCAGCCATCTTACTGCTGGTGATCTTTATAAAGTAAACTGCCTTTCATTTTCATCTTCCTTAGCACAGCTGGTGCTTACACTACTCTCAACATCCATTGAGTCATTTCCTGCTGATAAATGTCTATATGTAGTCAAGATTGTCACCTATGTATGTGATACAAAACTGTCCTCTCTTTTTATACCAAGATAGCATTTGTACCAGTCTCTAATCTTATGTACCACTTTCTCCCCTTTCAGAACCAAACTGGCAATTCTCATATTGAATAGCTTTAAAATTGCTCATAGCAATCAATGACAACTGAGGCATCACTAAAGAATTTCTTTTATCTCCAAGCTCCAATTTAGGTCTGTCATTAAGCTTGAGTAAGCTTGAACTGTCAGAACATTTTCCCTCATCACAAGCTCTAAGCACAAAAAGCCAACTTCAAAATTAAATTTGTTCTATTTCTTACTATACTTTGTAATGGTTTCATGTGAACAGTAAACTTCACTGAAATAGTACTGTCAATCTCTAGTAAGCCAGATAACTGTGGCTTTGAAAAAACAGTGAAATGCTGCCATAACTCAAATATGAATATGGTAAATCATTCCCTCACATTCAGTTGTGTGTGTGTGTGTGTGTGTGTGTGTGCGCCGCGCATGCACCCTGGAGGAGAATCATTGTGATGTTACTGGAAAGAGAACTTGATAGTAAGGAAATGTGGGACTTGTTTTCATTTTTTGCATTAAATATTGTGTAATATCTGAGAAGATGCTTTCTTGTCTAGGATTTAGTTTCCATGTCTGTAACATGAGGTGGTTTTATTAAATGAATTTTATGGTCCCACTCATTTTTAACACTTGGCATATTAATAAATTTGACTTTCTGTGTGTAATATTATTCTTCTTTGAGAAATGGATTATAAACAGGTACCATTCACAGCTGGAAGGAAATTAAATAGGAAGTCCATAATCTAAACCTAATTGAAAAAATGCTTCAGCTTCAGCTTCTGGACCAAAACATTGTTTTCTTTGGATTCCATTGATGAAGAGTAGCTGTCTTAAAGATCACAGTTTCTATCTAGGAGAACATTTCCATTGACAGATCCATCAGCCTCACCCACATATTTAAATTTCATCTTTCTTTGTTTTGCAAATTTCATTTTGAAGCAGTCTGTGTGAACATTAGAGGCACCAGATTGAGACTATAGACCGCGACAATCTGGCACAGCCACACATGATAAGTGTTTAGCAGCTCAAATGTGTTTATAAAGTCTTTGTTCAAAATTAGAGTGATTGTTCTTTAATAATTGCTTAATAAGCTCCAAATTGGCTTGCTGTATTTCTTCCCTTACCCATTTTTGAAAGAAGGTTGTTCCTTTTTTTAAAAACAATGAAATGTATTTTTTAATTAATATTTTATTGTATTTTTTTCCATTACCATTTATTCCCCTTAGACTCCTCAGCCTCCAAAATAATCACCACACTAAATCCATGGTAATGGAAAAAAATAAAGATTTTGTCTAAGTCCAGGCTCCTTTTTCCTTTTTGCTCAATTCCTCTACTTCCTCACCACCCCCTTGACTAGCTGTTACCTGCTATCATCTATGAGTCTGTCTCTGTTTTGCTTATTAGTTCAGTTTGTTCATTGGGTTCCATATATGAGTGAAATTATATGGTATTTGTTTTTCTCTGACTGGCTGATTTCATTCAGAATAATGTTCTCCAGGTTCATCAGTACTGTCACAAAGGGTAAAAATTTTCTTCTTTTTTATGGCGGAGTAGTATTGCATTGTGTAAATGCCCCATAGTTGTTTTATCCACTCATCTACTGTGTTTTATCCAGTCATATACTGAGGGAAACTTGAGCTACTTTTGTATCTTGGATATTATAAATAATGCTGCAATGAACATAGAGGTGCTTATGGTCTTTCAAATTAGTGTTTTGTGTTCCTTAGGATAAATTCTCAGAAGTGGAACCACTGGGTCAAAAGGCAGACTCATTTTTAAGTTTCCATACTGCTTTCCACAGTGACTGCACCAGTCTGCATTACTACCTACCAACAGTCAAAAGGGTTCTTGCCCTGGCTGGTGGCTTAGTGGATAGGCACTGGCCTGAAAATCCAAAGATCGCTGGTTTGATTCCCAGCCAGGGCACGCAACCAAGTTGCAAGCCAGGTCTCCAGTCAAGTTCGTAGCTGGAGGCAGGTGAAAGGCAACCATACATTGATGTATCTCTGCCTTTCTTCCTTCCTTTGTGCCCTTCTCTTTAAAAATAGAAATAAAATCTTTTTTTTTTGTTTGTGTATAAAAGGGTTCTTCTCCTTTATCCACCTCCTCACCAGTATTTGTTTATTGATTTATTGATGATAGCCATTCTGACAGGTGTGTGAGATGGTATCTCATTGTGGTTTTAATATGCATTTATCTGATGGTTAGTGACATTGAACATCTTTTCCTATGTCTAATGACCATTTGTTTGTCCTCTTTGTAGAAGTGTCTATTCAGGTTCCTTGCCCATTTTTAACTTGGGTTGTTTGTTTTTCTGGTGTTGAGTTTTGTACCTTCTTCATAAATTTTGGGTATTAACTGGTTATCTTATGTATCAGTGAAAATGTCCTAACATTCTGTGGGTTGTCTTTTTATTTTGTTGAAGATTTCCTTTGCTATGCAAATACTTTTTCATTTGATGTAGTCCTATTTGTTTCTTTTGCTTGGTTTCCCTTGCCTGGGGAAATATATCCAATAAAATATAGCTACAAGCAATGTATGAGATTTTGTTGCCTGTTTTCTCCTATGATTTTTATGGTTTGGGGTTTAATACTTGAGTCTTCGATCCATTTTGAATGCATTCTTGTGTGTGGTATAAGAAGGAGGTCTAGGTTCATTTTTCTACATGTATATGTCCAATTTTTTTAATACCATTTATTGAATAAACTATCTTTAGCCCATTGTATGTGCTTGCTTCCTGTCAAATATTCATTAATGGTAAAGGTATAGGTTTACTTCTTAGCTATCTATTCTGTACTGTTGATCTGTGTATCTGTTGTAATGCTAGTACCATGCTGTTTTGATTACTGTGGCCTTATACTATAGTTTGATATTAGGTAGTGTGATTCCTCCAGCTTTATTCCACTTTCTCAGGATTGCTGTTGCTATGCAGGGCCTTTTAAAGTTTTACATAACTTTTAAAAATATTTGCTCTAGTTCTATGAAATATGTCATTGGAATATTGATAGGAATTGCATTGAATCTATAGATTGCTTTGTGTAGTATGGACATTTTAATGATGTTAATTCTTTGTGTCTATGAACATGGTATGTGCCTCCACTTATTTGTATCTTTTTCAGTTTCTTTCTTTAGTATCATTTTTATTTTCTATATTAATTTATTATTGTTACATTTGTCCCATTTCTTCCCCAATTCTCTTCCCTGCCTCACCACCCCATCCCCTCTCCTACAGTCAATCCCCACCTTGTTGACCATATGTCATTCATACTAATTTCTTGACTAAACCCTTCTTTTCTCCCTTACCCCTCCTCCCAACCCCCTAGTCACCATCATCCTGTTCCTTTTTTCCATGTCTCTGATTCCATTCTGCTCCTCTGTTTGTTTTGTTTACTAGTTTTCTGTATTAAGTGAGGTCATAAGTATTTATCCTTTGCCACCTGGCTTTCTTTACTAAGCATAATACTCTCCAGTATTTTAATCATGCTACCACAAATGGTAGTTCTTTCATTCTTTCTGCTGTGTAATATTCAATGTGTAAATGTACCACAGTTTTTTGATCCATTCATCCACTGAAGGACACTTAGGCTGTTTCCAGCACTTGGCTATTGTAAATAGTGCTGCTATGAACATAGGGGTGCATAGGTTCTTCTGAATTGGTGTTTTGGTTATTCAGGTATAATCACAGCAGTGTTATTGCTGGATCAAAGGCAGTTCCATTTTTAGGTTTTAGTTTTCCACAGTTGCTGTACCAGTCTGCATTCCCACCAGCAGTGCACCATGGTTCCCTTTTCTTCACATCCTCACCAGCATTTGTTTGTTTTGTGTCTTTATCTGGTTTTAGAATTAGGATAATACTGAGCTCTCCTTTCAGGAGCTCTGGAGCTTGGTGGGTATGGGCTGCCTAGGTGGTAAGGACGAGTCTGGAAGCACAAGAGATCTTCTAGCTTCTCAGAACCAAAGTCACCAGTTTTGCAGACATCCTGTTCAATAATCAAAATGTTAGCTGGTAATGAAATAAAATCTTTGAAAAAAAAAATGTTAGCTGGCTACAGGTCCACGTGTGCTTGGGTTTATTCCTAGGTATTTTATTCTTTTTGCAGCAATTGTGAATGGAATTGTTTTCTCAAGTTCCCTTTCTGTTAGTTCATTATGTGCCTATAAAAATGCAACTGATTTCTGGATATTAATTTTGTATCCTGATACTTTGCTGAATTCAGTGATCAGTTCTAGTAGTTTCTTGGTGGAATCTTTGGGGTTCCCCATGTATAGTATCATGTCATCTGCAAATGAAGACAGCTTTACTACCTTTCCAATTTGAGTGCCCTTTATTTCTTCTTCTTGTTGACTACTGTCACTAGGAATTCTGTACTGTGTTGAGGAAGAGAGGAGAAATTGGACATCTCTGTCTTGTTCCCAATCTTAAGGGGAACAATTGTAATTTTTTCCTGTTGCGTATGACGCTGGGTTTGGTTTTGGCATATATGACCTTTGTTATATTTATGAAGGTGCCCTCTATTCTTACTCTGCAGAATTTTTATCAGAAATGGGTGCTGCATCTATGAACACGTTCATATGGTTTTTGTACTTCAAATTGTTTATGCAGCAAATCACATTTATTGATTTGCAAATGTTATAGCAATCTTGCTGTATTTGGTTTGCTAATATTTTGTTGAAGATTTTAGTATCTATGTTAATCGGAAATATTGGCCTATAATATTCTTTCTTTCTTGTGTATTTTATCTGATTTTGGAATTAGGATAATATTGGTGGGTAAAATGAGTTTGGGAGTCATCCCTCCTCTTCAACTTTATGAAATATTTTGAGAAGGAGAGGTATTAATTCTTCTCAGAATATTTGGCATAATTCACCTGTGAAGCTATGCTGTCCCAAAAGTTTGTTTGTGCAGAAGGTTTTGAATATCACTTCAGTTTCACTAGGTGAATCTGAAATCTGTCTATTCAGATTCTCTGATCCTTACTGATTTATTTTTGGAAGATTGTATGATCTAGGAATTTACACATTTCACTCAGGTTGTCCAGTTTGTTGGTATATAGTTGTTCATAATATTTTCTTACAATCCTTTGTATTTCTTTGATGTCATTATTTCTCCTCTTTCATTTCTGATTTTATTTATTTGAGTCCTTTCTCTCTCTCTTTCTCTCTCTCTCTCTCTTTTTTTTTTTTTTTTTTTTGATGAGCCTAGTTAATGGTTTATCAGTCTTGTTTATTTTTTGAAGAACCAGCCCTTGGATTCATTGATCTTTTGTATTTTTTAGACTCTTTCTTTTATTTCTCTCTGATCTTTATTATTTCCTTCCTTCTATTCACTTTGAGCTTTGTTTGAATTCTTTTTCAAGCTCCTTTAAGTTTAAGGTTAGATTGTTTATTTGAACTTTTCCTTGTTCTTTTTTCCACGTAAGCCTGTAATGCCATGAATTTTTCTCTTAGGGCTGCTTTCTTGCTGTCTTACAGATTTTGGGTTTTTGTGTCCTCATTTTCATTTGTTTCAAGGTATCTTTATTTCTTCTTTCATCTCGTTGACTCATTCATTATTTCTTAACGTGTAATTTAGCTTCCATGTCTTAGTGTCTGTTTTAGCATTCTTCTTGTGATTGTATTCTAATTTGTTACCATTTGGTCAGAGAAGATGCATGATATAATTTAAATTTAACTTATTTAGACCTTTTTTGTATCCTTTAGGATAAACCACATGGTTTATCCTACAAATGTTCCATGTGCACTTGAAAAATATGTATATTCTGCTGTTTTGGGATGAAATACTCCAAAGATACCAATTGAATCCATTTGATCTAGTGTGCCGTTTAAGGCCTCTGTCTCCTTGTCAGTTTTCTGCTTGGATGATCTATCTATTGAAGTCAATGGGGTATTAAAATCCTTGACTATGACTTTTTCTTATCAATCTCTCCCTTTATGCCCATCAAGATTTGCATCGTATATTTAGATGCTCCAATGTTGGGTGCATAAATGTTTACTAGGATTATATACTCTTTTTGGGTTGTTCCCTTTATAATTATGTAGTGTCCTTCCTTGATCTTACTATAGCCTTAGTTTGAAAGTCTATTTTGTTGGATATAAGGACTGCTACCCCAGCTTTCCTTTTTATTTTCTATTTTCATGACATACCTTTTTCTAAGGGATAGATATCCCTTACTCTGTGTGTATCTTTTAATCTGAGATGGGTCTTTGGAGGCAGCATATATATGGGTTTTGTTTTCTTATCCATTGAACTACTCTATGTCTAATGGTTGAGCATTTAAGGCATTTACATTTAAGGTGATTATTGATAATGTATTTAGTGCCATTTTATTGTTAGAGTGTTTTCTTGTTCGTTTATTTTTTCTTTTACTTTTTCTTCTTTTTAAAGCAAGCCCTTTAATATTTGTTGCCATACTGATATGGTGTTAACAAATTCATTTAGTTTGTCCTTATCTGGAAAGCTCTTTGTTTCTCCTGATTTTAAATGATAGCCTTTCTGGGTAAAGTAGCCTTGGTGTAGGTCCTTGCTGTTCATCATCTTGAAGATTTCATGCCTCTCCCTTATGACCTGAAATGTTGCTGTTGAGTAATCAGATGACAATCAATTTGTGCTCTCTTGTAGGTACTCACCTGCTTTTCTCTTGCAGATTTTAGGATTCTTTCCTTGTCTATACGTTTTGCCATTTTAATTGTGATGTGTCTCAGTGTAAATCTCTTTGGGTCCAACTTGCTTGGGACTCTCTGAGCTTCCTGGATGTGTGTGCCTTATTCCTTCGCAATATTAGGGGATGTTTTTATCATTATTTCTTCTATAGGTTGTCGATCCCTTGCTTACTCTCTTCTCCTCCTGGTATTCCTTTAATGGGGATGTTGTTAAGCTTCATCTTGTCCCATATATTTCTTAAGTTCTCCTCATTTTTTTATATTCTTTGTTCTTTTTGATGCTCTGCTTGGGTGATTTTTTTTTTTTTTACCTTGTCTTCCAAATCATGGATTTGACCCTCTGCTTCATCTAACCTACTATTGATAACCTACTGTCTAACTTTTTATTCCTTTCAGTGTGCTATTGATTTCCAATATTGTATTTTTTGTTCTTGACTTTTCTATGGTTTCTATGTTTTTTGTGATGCTGTTGAATATCCTTATAATCATTACTTTAAACTCTCTGTGGGGAAGGGGGCAAAGGGGAGTAAAAAGGGAATGGATGTAATACAACAACAATAAAATTAAATTTAAAAAAATCTGATAAGTTGCTTGCCACCATTTCATTTAGTTCTTCTGGAAAATTCTCTTCGTCTTTCATTTGGGGTCGGTTTCTTTGTCTTCCCATTTAAACGATTTCTTTGTATTTTGTTTAACTTGTCAGTTCTTAAATTAATTAATCTGTAATCATTTTAAGAATCACAAGATGGGGCAGAATAATTCCTATGGGCAGGGCTATTGCTTCCCCTTAGGCTGAAGCCCCTTGGAGAGGAGTGATCTGTCTGAGAAAGGTGGCTTCTGCAGTGTGGAAAACAACTCAGGACAGGGATCCGGAGGGCTGTTCTCTTAGTTCTCTCCTAGAACTGAAAAGTCCAGACTCCTTTCAAGTGTCTCTAGTCAACTTTGCCCTCTTTTTGCTGGAGCCTAAGGTAAGTGGCTACAAATAACATTTTGTTTCATAGACCTTTAAGAGGTTCTCTGAGTCTCCAGCCATCTGGGCAGAAACCTGGCTGCTTTTCACAGCTGGATGTTATCTTATTTCTATTCCGGCTTCAACCTGTTGCTGTAAGCTGGGGTGGCCAGCTTGGGGTTAGACCCACAGTTCTCACGAGGAACCCCCAGCTGCTGAAACATCCCTCCAGAGCTTCAGCTATAGCCTACGGGAGCTCAGCCAGCCCTCTCATGCCTCCTTCATGCTTCTTACTGGTCTTGTGGTGAAATGGTTTCTTCTATCCTTCCATGGTTAAAAGGCTTCTCGCCAGCTAGTGGTCAGTTGGTTTTTCAGGGTGCTTTATCTAAAACTTAGTGGTTGTTTTTTTTAAATATTTCTTTTATGATGTGTACAGTTTTTTTTTTGTTTTTTGTTTTTTTTAAAGATTTTATTTCATTATTTTTTAGAAAGAGGGGAAGGGATAGAGGCAGAGAGGGAGAAAGACATCAATGTATGGTTGCTTTTCACCTGCCTCCAGCCACAGACCTGACTGGAGACCTGGTTTGCAACCTTGTTATGTGCCCTGGCTGGGGAATCGAACCTGCGACCTGTGGGTTCGCAGGCCGGCACCTTAACCACTGTGCTACCAGCCAGGGCCTAAAACTTAGTTTTAATTCCATATTGGTCCTGGGGAGAAGGCTAGTGTAGCTGACACTTCTCTGCCATCTTGGATATCCCTGGAAGGCTATTTCTTAATACCGACTTTCTTCTTTTATAACTACTATAGTTTTTAGTGTTAATTTTTATCTCACTTATCTTGTGTAAAGTTATTACCTTAATGGAAATGAGAAAAGAATTTGATAATATTATTATCACTCAAAATGGAAGATCTTAAATATAACAACAAGTCTAGCAGGTATTCACTAAGTCAAGATTACTGTTCTGTGATTTTTCTTTCATTTTCAGTAGCAAATCATGGTACTTTTATTCTTTAGCCCAAATAATGAATCTCTCTATACTTGGAGCCCTCACATCACTCAACACTCATTGATATTTTTTGCCTAACTAATTCATTGAAATGAATCTTCTTTGCATTTCTGGCCGTAGTTCTTTAGGAAGTCATTTGTTAATGGCTAACCATTCTTTTAGGTTGTTTTATCTTAGGGTATTAATGGCTAATAGCAGTTTAGGAAAAATATCTCTGATAGTAACAGCATTTCAACAGCAATACTTTGACCAGGTGAATTAAGGATCTGAGGATTTGAGACACTGTGGAAGAAAGACTTGGGCATTGGTTTGTGGTAAGTTCCAGCTTCCATGGTTCTCTAGAATCTTCAGACATAAGTTAATGCCTGCTTACTTTTTCTCATAACGATGGGTGATATAAAAATATTTTTTTATAAATAAACACCATACATTTCTCTTAGATACATACTATTCTATAGTATTATTTTTAGAACTATAAAGCAGTTGAATCTATGAAATTGTCTTGGTAGCAAAAAGAAAGTGCCAGATAATTTTTCCATGTCTATTTTATAAACATTCTTTCAGATTTAAGGACTGGAAATAAGTAGATACTTCCCTACATATTCTTTATATTTATATACCATTATTTTCCTTTACTTTTCACAACAAATTATCTAACATTTATTTAATATGTATATTAATATCTAATTCTGTTGTGACTTCTTAATATTTAATTCTAGTCTATGATGAATGTTCCTATATGCTGCATGACATAATGAAAGAAATTAAAATATGTATTTGATTTATCTTATTTGCCAAATTAATACATTTTATTAATCTAAGATGATATCAATTGTTAATGTATCATTATTATATATTACTAATAAAACACTTCTGTTATGAACTTCACTGAATGTAAGTTTCATATAAATGTACACATGCTAAAATATGAAAATGTGTGCATTTTGGAGTCAAGGAAATGTAGTAATACAGCTGTTCTAAATAGTTCTGAAACTTGTGTTCAAAACATCCCAAATACTGTTAAACATGTGATCTCAAGTGAAAAGGTGAGTAAAGAAAAAAACAACAACATGTGATCTCATTTATTTTTATAAAATATTTATATTATACATTTGGGCAAAGTCACATTTATTTTTAGGAGTACTAGGGAAATTAAGCAAACTTGCAAAACAGAGAAAAAACTTTTATATCTCTATTAATAATATGAACTAGACTCTCTCAAATTTCAATTTCTTACATTCTCAATTGCTGTTGGTAGATCAGTGGAAATGTTTGAAATTGGATTCTGTACTGGAAATATTTTCAAGTTAAGCTCTGGTTATACTGAGGCAAGCTTATTTTTATATATTATATGCAACTGAGAATTTTCTTCATTTGGACTTATATATATTAACAATGGTAAATATACCTATTAATATTTCAATTAGGATTATTTCTTTGTCCTTTCACTATATTATATATTACTGTATATTAAATTTGAGAAGTTCTTTGTAAGACACTAATGGCATTACTATTAATATTGGTTTATGATGAATGACTCTGCTGCTTCAGTATATTTGTATATTCATATTAATAGTTACAAAACTAGAGACAAGAATTTAGTGACATAGAACAAACCTTTGTACAAGGAAACTAAATGTGTGGAAAAGTATTTATGTTTTTGAAATGTGAGTTATTACAGAAATGAATTTCTCTTCTAAATAAATGATATTTGATTTTTGTTTTAGCGTACTAGTTTGAACAGCTGCATAAAATTACTCAAATAAAAATAAATAATGAATTTTCAGATACAAATTTAGCTTTCAGGTGAACAAGTGTGGGAGATCCCAAGACATACACTTCTGTTTGGAGGAAACATTTTGTTTGGAATATATATCTATTAGATTTGCTATAATTGAAATGCATATAGTATAGTAAATAGTTTTACAAATATAAGATTTTCACATATGTTAGATTAAAATTACTATGAGAGAAAAAACTAGCTCTTGTTACTGGGCATTATAAATACTTGTAACAAGAAGTTCACTGGATAAATAAGCCTAGCAGACAGGTGACACAGAAGCTGTCAAAGTGAAATTTCACATTTCTATATGTGTGAGTATGTTTTAAAGAAAAGTTGATTGTTGATGCTCTTTGTTTTAAAGAAGAAAGGTTTAGTGAGTGTTTCTGATTTTTATGTGGAGGATGTGAATAAAACTATTTGGGACATATACATGATTTTACATGAAGTTAAGAATTCCTTCTTGAATTCAACTATTGATTCTTGGCTTTTCTAAAATGTAGTGTATGTAGTACAGTACATATAGAAAATATTGTGTATGTCATTTGTTACCAATTATTGTTTAGAGTATGTAATAACAATATAATGGTATAACAATAGTATTTTCATTGCACGTAATACAATTAAATTTTAAGCATGACATAAAATGAGTCAAATAGATAGCTTTGAAGATGTAAGTTAGTTTTATCCTGTGCTTATCTATAAATGCTTACAATTTAGTGATTATTTATGGAAGGTCTATAAAGGTTTATGAATTATGTTATATTTTGGTTTCATTCTGTTTATTTTGTGTTTTACGCTTAAAAGATAACAAAGGTGACCAAGAAAAGCATGAAACAATTTTCCGAATTAGTTGACTTTAGCTCCCTACACTGATGAAAAATTTGATAAGAGGTTGGGGTAAGCATCTTTGTTCCTGTGCCACATCACCTTGTTTCTCTCTGGTTGGCACCATTCTTAAATAATGTATTCTTTCATTTTCTCATTGACTTATTCATCTTTTTGAGAAATATTTATCAGATAATATTTCTGTCAGCCACTGTGCTTGAGTTAAAATACACAGAAATGAAGGTGTTAAGAGTGAGCAACCCATTAGACATGAGCAAGGGAAATTGGGAAGCAGTAGAACAAGACCCCTGGCTAGGTGGATAAAAAGCCATGTGGTTACTCCAGGGAAGTAACTAATATATTCCACTAGCCTGACAGGCTTAGGAAAAACCATGGGCATTCAGAGACTAGGGGGAAGTAAGAGCATAGGAAAAGGCCTACTATTAGCACATGCACAGACTCATACACAAGTCACTTCCAAGGTACTGCTTTTCAGTTATACTCTGATTATAATAAATTAGAATTGTGCTTTTGACCCACCTCCCTTGTTGGCACACCTGAAAAATGGTAGGTAGGAGTCAGAGTGGCAAGACACCCCACAAAGGTAATGAGAGAATCGGATTGTATAGTTTAAAAATGAACCCACTCTTTTCAGGAATTGGATAGTTCAAAATAAACCTGCTCTTTTCCTAGCCCAAGAAAATATAAGAAAGCTCATACAAAGATGTCAAAATCTCGAAGCAGCCTATTCATGTTGATCCCATTGGCCTTATTATTTTCCCCCTAGATGTAGGAGAAGAGTGGAATGAGGTGGTAGGGAAAGAAAATCTTGAGGACTTCCAAATGATAGGACATGTAGTCAAAATTTCTGAACAGGGATAAAGCAGAATATAAAGAAATTAAAGCTCAAATTATGAAGGAACCCAAAAGTATTGAGTAGCATCTGATAGCACAGAAAATTAGAAAGTGGAGGTTATGCATAAAGGAAAGGAGATGAGTGAACCAACAATTATTGTGTAATCATGAACTTCCGGAACATTGGCTGGATCCTTTTCCTTCAGTGGTTCTGTCTGGGTAGTGAATTAATTCTCCTTAGTGTAGAAAGAGCTGAGGTTGAGAAAAGGTAACTGATTTTCTAAGGTAATTCACATAGTGAATGGCAGTGCTTGTATTTAAAGTTTAGTTTGTCTGAATCCAAAATCCATTGCTCTTTTGATATTTCACCCCCTGCCTAGGGTGCCCAAGTTTGTATTTTATCATAGAATTACATGGAAGAGACTGGAAAGATAACTCTTAAAGTGTCAAATTATTCTCCTATAAAGGGTTTTGACACAGCTGTGGAAATATGGTTTTATGGTGTATGATTGATAGAATGTGAACTTGATCCATGGAAAATACATCTTGAGTCTGCTCTTTATTTTTTCCCCTGCTGAGTTCCTAATAGAAAATGAATGTCTACTGCTTTTCTGTTGATACTCATGGTGCTTTTTCCCTATAGGATTATCTCACATAAGTGATGTTTCTTTCAAATTTGGGGTAGATTTTTATAGGTTTAGCTCCAGAAGAGTTTACTTTTCTAACCAACGGTCTGACTAGTATAAGTTAAATTAGTTTGCTGCTACAAAATCTGATCAGCTATTAATGAGTCATCTGCAGATTTTCTTTTTTTAACTGAAAGAATGATTCTCTCATTCTCTTTGTGAAAATCAGAAAGGCTCTTCTGATTTCATTTGCATGTTGAGATTTTCTATTATGACTTGTATTCAATTTAGCACACTTCAATATGAAGCAAATCTATTTCTTTAATCTGCTGATGCCTGAGCCAGTATCTTGGCAGAAAGGAGATTGTACCTTCATATGTGTATATGCTTGAGAGCAGGTGCTTGACTATAGCTCTTACTAATGTAAATCAGCATCTACTAAGAAAGCATCCTCCATTCCTGAAATTCATATTTATATAAATAGAAAAGTAATCGATTTTGAAAAGGGTCCAGTAGGTTTGAGCTTCTAGAATTATCCCAGGAGTATAGACGGGATTGGAATATATCAAGGTGTTTTGGACTAGGGCATTGATAAAGTATTTCCATGTTTGCTGAGTGCCTCTGAGCTGGTGGATTAATAATAAATGCAGAAGCCAGGAATAGTTATAATACACTTAATTAACTCTAAGCTTATTTAATGCCATGGTCCAGATGAACTCTAGATAGGGAGACATAATACATATAGCTCATTAAAAAATAATTTGGACTTCTCTAATCTATATTTGCATAAAGTTCAGGTCCTTGTCCTGAAGGTATTAATTATTTTCTAATATTATTGTTGAGAAATGGATGCTGATTTAAAATGGTAATTAGAGGAATGCTGGCTAATATAATTTTACATAACATACTCATGGCAATGATACTATGAAATTTCTTTGTCTTGAGGAAACACACTTTTAATAAAAAAACATTAGAATAAATGATATCTTGGCTGAGAGTCATTAAAAAAACAATAAATAAAACCTATTTGTCTCTGTTTATATGAATTGGGAAGGTACTTGCTAGAACCTTTGTGTTTCCATAGGGAACAGTTGATTATTGCTTTGATTATATTTTAGAACCCATTTTCTTAAAAATAGTTTGTATTATTTTGAGAAAATATGTTCAGAGAATTAAAAGAATCTGATTAACTTGTATTTGATGAAACCTCATATGACATACTTCTAGAATTTTATGTGAATTGTTAACAGTGAATAATTCTAGAAATCAACATTCTAACAAAGAATCTATAATAGTATCCTCAATAAGAAACAGCAACTTGAGATGAATGTGCTATGGGAATTCTTCTTCTAATTTTATGTGTGGTTAAGTTTAAAAAATGTTTTCTTTATTTTATATGTACATATATATCAGGTCTATTTTTAAAATATCTTTATTGTATTTTTTTCTATTACCATTTAGGCCTCTTATAACTCCCTTCCCCCAGGAATCACCACACTGTTGTCCATGTCCATGAGCCTCTTTTCCTTTTTGCTCAATATATAAAGCCACAAGTCAGTGGTCCTATACAATATTTTTAGTAGTTATAAACAAAACCAGGAGAGATGGAGAAGTGGACAGTGAAAAGACTACAAAGGAATAGAAGCAGGGAAGTAAACATTTAGTATTCGTGATCTTGTTCTATGCATTGTATTATGTACTTTTACCCGACTGCTTTGGATAAAGACTGTACTTCGACCCTTTTGCTACTTGCCAGGATGTGAATAGCTGACTAAGCCAGGCGTGACTTACACTGTGTCCTATTTCAAGTATTTATCCGTATTTTCTTCTCTTTTCTATTTTTTGGGGGCGAGGGGTGTTGTACCTTCTTTCAAAGTTTTTTCAATTACTTTTCATTTTTCTTCTTGCTTTGATTCTTGCTTTACATTTCTAAGGCAGTATATCCTGTTAAAGGTGTGCACACAATCTTTCAAAGGAACTTTAAGACTGCTGATAATGCAAGGGTCTCTTGATGATAATCACTGAAACTGAGTTATGTCAATGCTCTGCAACTAAAGTTGCTATTGATGCTGAAGAAGCACCAGGTGGTCATTCTACTCTATGCTTAGGGACAGAGAAGACCATTCTCTCACCTTTGTGCTGTGCTTGAATACATATGTCCCAGAATGTAGCTGCTTCATAATCCCAATATCTCATTGAGATTTGGGTGAAAATAGCTTTTATTTTCACTTGAAGCCATTTTCCCTAGTTAATAATGTGAGACTAAGACTAAGCTGAAAACACAGCAACTATATATAACTGCCTTCTTCTTCTAACTTGAAACATCATTCGTTCTCATGTTGAGCTGGCATGCCTCATTCTTTAGGATGAAGTATTTTCTAGAAAGAGATATCAATGAAATTACAAAACCCACTAGTTTTCTAGGAAGTTTCAGTAACATCTGAATTTTTGAGCACAGTTGATGGCTAAGTTTAGAACACATCCCCTCTTTTCTTTCCTAATAAGTAGTTTGTATGGCATAAAGCTGATGTTCCATAGCAAATCTGATAGTTTTATGCCAGTTCCACTTAACCGATGTTATTATTATCAGGAAATGGGGCTAGGTCATGTAGAAAATGGGATATTTGAGGATGATTTTTTTAACCATTTAGTTCCCTTATACCCCACCCCAGCAACCACCATACTGTTGTCCATGTCCATGAGTCCTTTTTCCTTTTTGCTCAATCCCTCCACCCCCTCACCCCCACCCACAGTTTCAGAAATGCATTCTTATGAAATATCTTCAGGGCAAGTTGTTTAGGGACATTTCACTTTAGCTCAGGACATTACTGCCATTTTTAGGTTAGGTAGATCTATACCCAACTTTCAGAAAGCATTGCAGGGTATAGAGGGAGCAGAGTTTAGTCATCTGAGAGTTAGTACTACAACAAGGTATGTGCTAAGACAGAGGTACAAAGAACGTTTCTAAGGTCAAAGCTGTGTGTACTTAGTCATGAAGATGGGAAGCAAAGAAAGGTGCCATTCTAATATAGGGCTTCTGAGAGAAGCAGGGAGGTGGTTGTCTGTAAAGCTCAGATAAGCAACTAATCAATATGGCAAAGGGTAGCTTATTAATAGTAACAGATAGGATTTTTGCTGGGCAGTGACACATATGAGACTGTCAATAGTGATGAATAGGAGCCAATGCATGTTCAGCACAGAAGAAAGCTTTAGACAAGTCTCCTTGGCAACAATTGAAAGAAGGTCCTTTATCTTGAGTACTAAAAGCTCTTTTTGTTTGCATGATTGTTTCTTGTCCTCTCCCTACTCCGCACCCTACTGAATACAAACTTATATGAAGAAGGTACTACCTGGGCCTTTTAAAAATAAATTCTATGCATCCTCTGAGGAGATACATCAGGCTAAGCATATGCATTTTCCACATCCTGAAATCAAATTTAGTCATGTAATAATGAAAATGTATTTATCAAATGGGACTTTAAGAAGCAGGAGTGCTTAGAATAGAAGTTGCCTCTTCTATGAGGGAAATCATGAGGTAGACAATAACCCTATTACAAGTAAAAATTTAAACCTCTTATTAGAGGTAGCATCCTCTCATCTGTATTTCACCAAAAAGAAGAAATAAATCTCCACCTTATGTATACTGTCTGTTAGTACTAGAAATATTTCAAGCATGCTTGGAAAATAAAATGTGTAAAAATATTCACTGTGTGCCAAATATGATAGAGAAGGCATGGAAGATATTTTTGTAAAGTATATTTGTGCTTATATTCTAATTTTGGAAACTAAAGATGGCTACAACCATTTATTCCATTCAGTGTGCTTCCCTGATGTGTGATTTTGCCACTCTCCTCAAAATGTGGAGTCCCTTTCTCTACTCTTTGAATCTAAGCAAGCTCAATAACTGCTTTGCCTAATAGTATAAGGTAGTAGAGATGCTGTGCATAGTTGGTCAATTACTATCTGCTCAACCCTGTAGAAGAGTGATTCTGAGAGAAGTGAAAAAAAAAAAAAATCATGCCTTTGAACATTCTAAATACCATGCTGGGAGGTTTTCAAGGAAGAAAATATTAAAAAGTTAAAGTGTAAAAGATAACAGAAAAGCAAATACTGGGTGGGTAAAGTATATTAGAAAGAGACCATCATAGTTTACTTGTGTTTTGGTTTGGACATTGGTTTTTATACATTTGTTCTAATTTATATTAATGAACTAAGGGACCTTAGCATACCTGAGGTGCTATTATTTTAATGTCACCTTTTTTTCTGGTGAGCTAAGTAAAACTTAAGCATATTGCCCCATGATGGAGAAGAATAAGAGTGAACAGTGTATTAACAGTAAGATGAAAAAGGCAGAACAGATAAATGTGATTCTGGGGGTTAAGAGCTCAGAGCCTGGATCCTGGTTGGATTCTAGAGAAACATAGACTTGTAAATTCCTTCCACCACAAACACCTATATCTTCTTTATGCTTTCCCACTGCATTATTAAGGTGCTTCCAGGTGATAAAGAACAAACACATTTATATCGACACTCATAAGGGCAACTCATTGTAGGTTTATAGGGAAAGAAGGAAAATCTAGAAACTGCTTCACCAACCACATACCTTGGCCTCAAGAATTCTTTCTATATGTATTCCCAGAAATTTTTCATTGCCTCATCAGAGGCAAGGGTTCATTGTTCCCTTTTCTGTTCACTCCACTGTTTCATTTATTTCTTTTTTTTTATTTGTGTTCACTAACTAGCTTTTCTATTTTTACCCCTTCACTTGTGATAACTTATGATACCTACTTTCTCATAGCTCTTTCTTATTTATTTACTTCTGTGAGTCTCTTATTTTATTCTCTGTTTTTTCCTCTAATTGTGTTGAATAGTCACTACCAATTTTAGTATGACCCTGTAAGTTAGAATACTCAAGTCAGGGCACCATCTACTCTGCTTGCAGCAGGAGACAATGAGTATAGTTAAAACTCAGGATTGTAGTCAGTTCTACAGAATGCAACTAGGCAGTTCATTGTTAAATATTTTCAGATGGTATATTCTGATCTTAATGTATGATAAGAGAGTATCTACCATGTCACAGAAAAGATAGGAGGGAAACAGACCATTCAAAGAACTGAAATTCTGAAGGCACAACATCCCCTTTCTTCTGTTTTTCATGGTCTCTTACACAGAGGCCATGGATAGCATCTGAATGTATAATAAAGTCAATGAATATTTAATATGATATATTGTGTCTATTAAAATTTATTTTAAAATTTTCACTTTTTTTTGGTGTTTCCTCATTGTGAACAGTATCATGAGAAAACACAGGATTATCTCTAAGGTTAGAATAAAATTTTTAATGATTGGCCAGTACTCCTGAAGGAAATAATGCTCTTATTTTAGCACTTGGCTTATTTATTGTAAATTGTGAATTTGAAAGAATCAGGGAACTACGGGGTGCAGTGGACATTTTTTTTTTTTTTTTTTTTTTGGTTCATAAGTATAAGAAAATTAAATATAGCGTTAACACTTCCAGGCTATCATTATTGACAAATTCCATATCATCTGGAGAGCTGGCTTTATCAGTTGCTCTGTGAGACTGGCCATCCAAGTCCTTTTATACATCTGGGTAGAGCTCTAAGAAGAAATTACTGATTGAAGAGGAGTGGGTGGCATACTTCCTGAAATATTTTTAATGGGTTTGAGAAAAATTAAAACTTAAGTCTATTTAATATCAGGAGACTATATTATATATGCCCAGGGTACATGTGTAATAATGGTTTCTTACTTGGAAACTTTTTATACTATCTGTCTCTGACCTAATTTAGACATAAAATCTATCATTACATGTTGTAATTTTAAAAAATGAATGTCATCTAAATAAGGTGAGAATAGTCTAAAAACAGGGAGGCAGATAGATGTAAGTCAATAAATGCCTTGATGAATTACACCTGTTATGATAAAGATCTATACAGATAGTAGTGGAAGTATAAAGAATAGAGTGAAAAGGGACTCAAAGTCATTTAGGAGGGATTTCAGGCAGGAGATAATTTTTAAAATGAAACCTGACATACATATGGTCAACATTGAGAATTCATTGATATTTATATTATGTTTATACAAATATAGTTGGTATATAATATTATATTTCAGGTGTAAAATATAGTGATTCAATGATTTATATACCTTACAATATGATTGCCACATTAAGTCTAGTAATCATCTGACATTGTGCAAATTTGTAATAATATTATTAGCTATATGTCCTTTTATGCTCTCACCTATCATTCTATCCTTCTGCCATCTAGGAATTATCAGTTTGATGTCAGCTTCTATGAGTTGGTTTTGGTTTTATTTTATTTATTTTTTGTACTTTAGAATCCACATATAAGTGAAATTATGTGGTATTTATTTAATTTCACTTAGCATAATCTCTGGGTTCATCCAGGTTGTTGCAAAATATCAAGAATTCTTGTTATTGTTGAATACTACTCCATCAACAATATTCCATCTTGTTATTGTTGATAAAGTACCACATCTTCTTTATTTATCTATTAATAGGTAACTAAGTTACTTCCATATCATGACTATTATAAGTAATGGTACAATGTGCATAGGGATGCTTGAGAATTTATTAAATGGTATATGCTAAATTAAGTGTTAAAATAATTTTTCATTATGTCACATCACAAGTCCTAGGTGCTGGTATTATTATATTTTTACATTAATAAGCATTCAGTTAATGTGACCATGTTAAATAGTTTAGCTCATGTGCCTAAAGTTTTTCATGGTTAGTAAATTTTTTCATGGCAGGATTTAAACTTGGCTGTTCCTCTTTTCATGTTCTTTTTTTCTTTAGATTTTATTTATTATTTTATTTATTATTAGAGAGATGGGCAGGGAGGGAGGAAGAAAGGGAGAGAAGCATCAATGTATTGCTGCCTTTCACCTGCCTCTAGCTACAGACCTGGCTGGAGACCAGGCTTCCAACTTGGTTATGTGCCCTGACTGGGAATCGAACCAGCGCCCTTTGGGTTTGCAGGCCCTCCCCTATCCACTGAGCTACACCAGCCAGGGCCTCTTTTCAGATTCTGTACTTCTAATGATCACACTCTACACCAATTGGTGTGTGTGTATGTGTGTGTGTATGTGGATGAGTGTTTATGTGTGCATGTGATTTATGTGCATATATGAAACAGTCAGATCAAATGAGGTATATGAGTACAGTTAGGCTTGTGAAAACAAGACTAATTATTCTAGATTAATATTACTATAAATAAGAAGTTACTGAGTGATGGGAAGAAGAAGGGGTTATACCATGAAGGGCTTATAACACATTTTATTTTTTATTGGCATTGGAGTACTACTGAAGATGTTTAAGCTAGGATATCCCTATGACAATATTTGTTTTAGGAAGATCATTTTGGGACAGATTAGAACAGAAAATGAAGTAAACATTATCAGTACAAGCACATAGGTGAAGCATGAACTAAGGTTAAGATGGTAGGAATAGTTATATAAAATATAAGAAAAACATTAAAGAAATATTAAAGGTAGCAACTATAAGGCGCAATAAAATTCAAAATATAGGAATAGGATAGATAGGACTAGAACTGACTCTCTCTGGCTTAATTGATCTGGTGAATGTTGGGATCAGCTATAGTGCAAAATGGTTAAGGAATATAGGAGAAGAAATAGTAATGGTGTGGTGTAGGATGATGAAATTAGTAATGAAAATGGTCAGTTTGAGAAAGCTGAGAAACATTAAGGGAGCTGAAAATAAAGTTCAGAGTTGCAGGGGGAGGTGAACTGGATGAAGGTGGTTTGGAGTTATCAATATATGGATGTTTCGATTAGAGTAGGTAGAGATGCCTCCAGAGACCTGTGAAGTTATTTATCTAAGAATGGCATTTAATATATCTACACAAGAGGATGTATTAGAAGTTTGTTTATATATATATATGTATATATACATACACACACATATGTATACACACACACACACACACACACACACACATAGCTTACTTTCACAAGATAGCTAAATACTTAGGAATACGCAAGCTATGCCTGACTTTGTGCTAGGGAGACATTCAAACAAGAAGATTGCACAGAAAGCCCTAATTCTTCATCTCTTTCTACATATACATTCCTTTGCCATGTGACTTTAAAGTTACTTTTATTTAGAAGGTGAGTTTATTGCTCTGCCCCTTGATTCTAGGTTTAGCCATGTAGTGCAGCCGTTGGGAAGTTAGCAGGTGTGATGAACAAGAAGGCTTGAATGCAGTTTTGCAGTGAAGTTGCGCTTTCACTCCTCTGCCTTTGCCATGAGAACAATCAGTTTAGCCTGCTGGAGGGAGGTGAGATCCACGGAGTACAGCTGAGTTTCCCCAGCCAACACTCAGATAATCCAGATGTATAAATCCCAACTGGCAGTTAGTTGTGTAGGTAAACTTATCTGAGAGCCTACAAGAATTATCTGGTTGAGCTCAGGCTAACCCTTCAAACTTGCAAACCTGTGAACTAAATAAATGTTTACTGTTGTAAACCACCAAAGCTTTTTGCTTATTTGTTTTATACTATTATTGTGGCAGCAGATAACTGATATGAATAGGAAAAGCTGAAACTACTTTGTCATTAGATTTGCGGGGTCCATAGTATCTTGACAATATTAATTCTCTACTTTCCTCAGTTAGACATAGTCATAGATAGCAAAGAGTCATCGTTGAGAGAAGTGCCATCATCAAATTTCAGTGTTTTTGGATACATCAAGTGGTAAACAGAATCAATATAGACTATGAGAGAGTTTTGTTTAAATAAACTTACTTTTTTTTTTTTTTTTTTTTTGTCAAAAGAAGAGCCACATTACTACATTCAGATACAAGGATGATCATGATTTGGGTGCTTTTTTCAACAGACATTTTCAAATAATTTGCAGTGATTGCAGGGATTGATACCAGGTGTATTCTCAATTATGTTGATCTTGTTTTCTCTCAGCATAGATAATACTTTTTGGAAACCAAAGCACTTATATTATGCTTATAGTTAGATATATCGCCAAGTTCATATGCAATTTATCGCCAAGTTCATATGCAATTTATAGCTTAAATATGGGTATGGGAACTATGGACTGATAAAACAGATGAAAACATGGTAGGTAATGTCAAGTGGGGAGTGTTATACTTAGATGTAGGTTGGTAAGCACTTTCTTTTTTCCATGCAGACCATTTATTTATTTTTCTGATTGAGGATCAAGCATATTCAAGATTATTCTCCAGCATAATCTTTGCTTCAGAAACCATATATTTATATATTTTTTCCTCAAAAATAAGCGCACACATTAAAAGCAGTGGATATTGTAATTCAAGATGACATTTCATACATTTAGGCCTGTGATAGTTTCATATCTTACTTCTTATTTCCCTGTATTGTATATTTTTCCTCTTTTAACAAAAAGTCATAAATGGAGCAAAACAAAAGTCAGATGCTTCCTCCTTTGTGTTTTATAGTTTCCCTTCTTTTTTATTTTTCCTTTTCCCCCTTTATTCATTCTCTAAATCTGTTCCCCATAACCAAAGTATAAGCCTCAAGTACCCAGCATCTCACAACTGAAATGTCTAAGTGCTCATTAAAAACCTCACTGGGAAATTTATAGGTATTATTATATTGTTATTGCACTAAACCATTCTCTCCAGTCTGAACATCCAGGTTCCACAGTCATACTTTATTAATTTGCTATATGATCAACCAGTTCAGTTTATCTTCTTTCACCTTTCCTGGATTCCTCATGCAAATCTGCATGATGTTAAGTATATTAATGTGAAAAGGTTGTAGAAGTGAGACTAGACTAGACTCCTAAAGAGATTATCACTCATTCATTAGCAAGCCATTTTATAAAGTTAATTATTAATTATTACACTGTTACTCTGAAAATAAGAATAACTACTATAATTTGTATGAAAATGAAAGGATTTCAAGGTGTTTAGCCTGTATGTCATTTGATATCTTTGAAAACTGAAATAGGCAGAATGAATATTATGCTCCACTGTCCTTCATACCTACTTCCTTAATGTAAATGAGGAAAACAAGGCTGAAGTAGTATAAATGATTATTAATAGACAAAATAAGGTCTACATTTTTGATATTATATCCATCTCAGACCCCTTCTTCCCATAATAACCTAATGTCAGTTCAATTTAAACATGAAAATTTGAAAAATATTAAATTCTTCTTTTCTTCAGAACTTAGGTTATATTATCAAGGACAAATAGCCCTGGCTGGTGGCACAGTGGATAAGGCACTGGCCTGTGAACCCAAAGGTTGCTGGTTGGATTCCCCAGCCAGGGAACCTAACCAGGTTGCAAGCCAGGTCCTTAGCTGGAGGCAGGTGAAAGACAACTATACATTGATGTCTCTCTCCCTCTCTGCCTCTCCCCCTTCCCCTCTCTCTAAAGATAATAAACAAAACCTTAAAAAAAAGGAAAAATCAAATAGAACTTAAGATCTCCCAGCTTCTTCCCACTGGAGAAGATGAAAACAGGTTGGATGTGCTAATATATGTAGGAAACAACACCTATTGGGGTTGAAAATTGAAGTCTTTTGAATCTCAAACACTTGCTATTGATATGGGTATATGCACATGTTGAGGGAGAAGGGGCTATAGTTATATATGGATGATCATACCATCCAAACTAGGATAATTTTGAGAATCAGAAGGGATGCTAACTGAGCTTGATACTGAGAAATAACAGGCATAAATTGGGACAAATTATGGGCAAATGGGGACATAGGGTTACTCTAGGGTTTGGAATTAGGGTGTATTAGGAAAGTCCTAATGGTTTATAGGGATTGGTAAGCCTTAAACTAATAATTGGCATTTAACTTGCCCTTTCTTTTCAAGCTCCCCACACATCTGGGAGAGAGATTCCATATGTAGCTATTGGTTATTGCTCAAGTTCATACCATGCTCTTTTTCCTAAATAGGTAATGAAAGAACCTATTTCCAGCAGAGTGGTCCTTTCATTCTTATAGTATAAAACCATAACATAACATAGATTTGATAATTATACAGCCAATATAAGGTTGACTTTTGTTGATTACAAAATTTCCTTGTACCATTGCAAATTTATTATATTTTCTGGATAACCAAAAGTCTTAAAAGTCCTTATTATTTTAAAAAAATGAGTCTTAGTTTTTTTCATAATCCCTATTTTAACATTGTGATATTTTGGGTTCTTGAAGATGAGGAACTTATTGTTATGGATTGAATTGTGTTTCCCCAAATTCAAAATTTTAAAGCTCTTAACACTCAGTACCTCAGTTTGTGATTGTATCTGCAGATAAGTCTTAGGGAGGGGATCAACTTAAAATGAAGGCTTAAGGGTAGACTCTAATCCAATCTGACTAGCATTGTTATAAGAAGAGGAAATTTGTACATAAGGAGAGACACCAGAAAAGTGTGTGTGCATAGAGGAAAAACCATGTGAAGACATAGGGAGAAGGCAGCCATCTGCAAGCCATAGAGAGAAGTTTCAGAATGAAACCAACCTTACCAACGACATCTTCACCTTGGACATCTAGCCTCCAAAACGTTGAGAAAATACCTGTGGTTTAAGTCATCCACTTGTTGGTATTTTATTATAGCAGCCCTAGCAAACTAATACACTAGTTATATATTACTTTTTTACCAAATTGTGTTGTACTCTTTCTTTTCATTTCTGTAGATCCACAAACTCATTTCTGTTTGTTACTGAAACAATTCTTTTTTTTTAAACAAAAACGTTTAGTGGTAGATGTTATCATACATTCATACATACAATAGACAGATTACTTATGTGCATACATGAAATGAAGGGAAACTTTTATAAGAATATTATAAGAACTGAAAGACATGCATTTCCAAGCTAAAAAAATATGCAAGGAATGCCTTAAAAATGAGTAATAAGAACTAACCCATGTTTATCATTGCGATGCTGTTAAAGCATTCCTAGAAACAAGAAAGCATTCAACAAATAGTTCCTAAATGCTTACTATGGCCTAGGTACTTTTTAAGCACTATGGCTAATCCTAAAATGTAATATGACTTAAACCATTAAAAATAGAAATATCTAAAGATTAGGTATGTATAAATATTACAACTGTTTATTTTATTTTATTTTTTTATTTTTAAAAGATTTTATTTCTTTATTTTTAGAAAGAGGGGAAGAGAGACAGGCAGAGAGGGAGAGAGTCATCAATGTATGGTTGCATTTCACCTGCCTCCAGCCACAGACCTGACTGGAGACCTGGTTTGCAACCTTGTTATGTGCCCTGGCTGGGGAATCGAACCTGCGACCTTTGGGTTTGCAGGCCGGCGCCTGTGCTACCAGCCAGTGCATAACTGTTTATTTTTTACCATTAGCATATAATAGTAATTTTTATGGCACTTAATTTTCAGAGGGAAAAAAAACCCATGTATTTAAAGCAATATTTTAAAGTTAGGTTTTTATTTTTTATTTTATTGATTTTTAAAAGACTTTATTCATAATTTTCAGAGAGAAGGGCAGGGAGGGAGGAAGAAAGGGAGTGAAATATCAATGTATGGTTGTCTTTCACCTGCCTCCAGCTAAGGATCTGGCTAGAGACCTAGCTTGCAACCTGGTTATGTGCCCTGACTGGGGAATCAAACCAATGTTGGATTCACAGGCTGGCACCAATCCACTGAGTCACACCAGCCAAGGTCTTCAGGTTAGATTTTTAAAACAAATTCTTAAATATATTTTCTTCAAATATAGGAATTATTAAATTTATTTTAATGCTTAGATATAAGAATTAATCTCATTTGTTGTTTTATGTTTTATATAGTAGGTGCTCACTAATTTTGGTTGAAAATATGCACATTCAACAACCATTGGCATAGCTATACATACTACCAAAACTTTAATGAGGCTATCTGCATCTCAGTGAAAATTGGTATTGTAAGAGCATGTTTATCTGTTTAGCTCAAGGTGACAAAACTAGCCTTAAGTCTGTCTGTTTTGGTAGTTTCAGGGATACAATGATTGTTTATTGTACCCTTCTGTGTGTTCTTCAATAGGCAAAGCATGAGCCAATTCTTTGGTTGTCTGATAACACTTTAGTAGCCACCAGATAAAGTGACTTTTTTATTAACAAATGTTATTGAGATAAAGAGAAAGCTTGACATTGTAATTTTTCTCCCACAGGAACCTATCTTTTAGCTATTATGGGTTTAGCACACTTTTAATATTGTAATGAAGGCTTTTTATGTGCCTGTGCTACTTAATATTACAAATTAAGTATATTCTTCTCCTGATATGCACATGTAATTCCCATTATGTTCCATCAAGAGGTGTTTGGTAGAAAAGCCTCTATCTGCATGGAACAGCATATGCCTTAAGTACTGAAGGTCAACAATCATGCTTTGACTAAGAGTACTTAATGAGAGCTTCAATGCTTCAATAAAACTGTTTTACCTTTTAGTCAAAGCACCAAAGTTGAATAATAAGGTTCAGTATGCTTTCAATCAAAAATTATTTCATAATTATTCTGTCATTATCCATGTCCAAAGGAACAAACAACACATACAATCCATGATGCAAGGGCTACCTGAGGATTTGAAGAAAAGCACAAATTTATTGAAACTTTTAATTACTTCCAATAAATTTGAAAACTTTTGTAAATTGAAAAAACACTTTAATAGCGACTGTAACTTTGTTAACTGCTATACTCTTTACATAACCTGAATTTACAGTAGTTTCTCTACTAAAAGCTGGTGGTCTACCACTAGAAGAAGGGGAGAAAAAAAAAAATCTAGAAGGAAATTCTTTGGCTATATAATACTTCATTAAATGAAAACATTACTAGGAATAAGAATTACTCATTTATGGAAGAAAAATTCAACAATATATTTAAATTTCTAGAGATGAACAAAAGAATGCATTGGGGTAAAATACTGCTTGAGCAAATCAGGCTCTTGGGAAACTTATTGTACATTTTTTTTGTTGTTCTTTCACAGAAAATACCAGAAATATTTCTCTGCCTAATGTTCTACCCATTTAATAGTGTTCATATAGTGCTGAGAGAACTGCTTCTATGCATTAATATGAAAACAGAAAGTATCAGGAGCTTTTATCTAAAGAAATCACATATTTTTAAAAAGAGTAATTAAGGAAGAGCTATAAAGGCTACCTCCCCCTTAAGAAATGTTAAATTGATAGTCTCTAGACTAGAATTGATATTGGAGAAAACTGATAAAGATGACAACCTAGTAATAGATGTGAGATATTCTGAGTTAAATATCTAGAAATCTATCCCTCCAAAAGTACTACTATTGGTTCCAAGTTAAGAAAGGCACTGTTTGTCAATACTAAACAGGCCAAAAATGAAAAGAATCCAGGGTATTAAAAAGCACATGACCTTAATTTTATAATGAGCAGTCTGTAGGGGCTCATAGGTTTATGATGTGTTATCACCTATTAGACCTTAAGTTTATCAGATCCTTTGCAAATGACAACTGGGTTTGTTTAGTGGAGAGGCTATTCAGAAGTCAAAAGAAACAGCTACTGCCTTAGAATATGTTCCAATGAACTATTCCTACACAACAAACCAGAAGTTTAGGAGTATAAAGCTAGAATCATTTTTATTAACCTTATGAAATGATTTAGTGACAGGAGATGATTCAAGGGCTGAAGACTAAAATATTTTGGGATGGAGGATTCCCTTTCTAACTTATTTACTCACATATCTGACACCTTGAATCAGATGAAAGAATGGACTCAGCTAGAATGTTGATTGGGGTTATCTACATAAGTCCATTCCAGCAGGGCAGTATTATAATAGCCATGTTACACAGTTGATCAGCACTCCAACAACAAGTGTTCCAGTCAAGAAGATGAAAATTCCATAGATTGTTAAAATGACATAGCTTTGGAAGTCATATAGCATATTATATTGGTCAAAGCAAGCACAGCCTTGTCTGGTTCAAGGGAAGAGGACATAGACCCCATCTATCAATGGGTCAAGATTTATAGCTGTGTCTTTTGACTGCTTCACAGTGTGTGTGGAGTAGAGAAATAAGGCATTGAGAATGACATTAATCATAAGCTTTCTTTGTTGCCTTCTGTAGTTGATAAAACACCATTATCTTTTACTGAGAAAAATTAAAAGAAAGAAATATCCAAGAGATGAAATATCTTTAAAATTTGTTATAGTTTTTGTTAAAAATAAAGTTTTCTCCTAGGGTTTGTGTAGAAAGCTTGGATCTAGTATCTTTATGAAAGATAGTCAATGGCAAGAAAATGAACATTTATAAGGAAAGAAAAGGGTGAGGATTTAGTCCATAGTGACTTAAAAAAAGAAAAAGAAAGAAAACTATAACACAATATGTCTTGTCTAAGAGTTTTACAATGACTTAAGTGAAAGTGGAAAGATGCTTTTTGCTGGTAGGGCATGAAACTTTCTTTTAGCCTTGTCTTTCCACTTCTTTCTATTATAAACATGCAAGGGAATAGGTCTTATAGTAAGACAAAGTAAATTGGCATAGCTATTTTAAAAGAATGAATGATAAATGGGACAAAGAAATTAATTTAATTAGTCAGAATGAATTTTCAACCTAGTCAAGATTCCTTTTACTACTACTTGCCTGAATGAGTTTGGTTGCTCCATTGCCACCATCTGCTGAACTAGGCAGATTTCCTGAAGTAGTAGATTTATACTTATAGCATGGGCCATTTAAATGTTAGGAAAAGGCTTGAATAACACTTGGCATATTGAATTTTTATATGGTTTCTGTTAACTAAGCCGAAGACCTTAAAACTGAAATGGATCACATGTTAAACCTGGGAGCTGTGGGTAGTCATGTTTTCCTTTGAGTATGAAGAAGCAAGGACAATAGAGATGAAATTGGGGATTAGAAGAGGTGGAGAGAGAGAGACAGTAATTGCTAGAAATACAGAAAATGTGGAGAAAACCAGGCTCCTCAGAGAGGAAGACAGGAGATCTTGCCTTTCTCAATGACTTTCCTGTCCCCAGTTTTACTTAGTTATTAAAATACAGAAAGGAAATTACCTGGTAACTCTCATTTCAGTGAAACTGTCATACTCTAAAATTAATTTATACCTATAAAAAGTTTTTAAAATCCTTGACTTTGTTTGGCACTAAGACTTACCTCATGTGCAAAACAGGATACTGAGTATTATAGGTGGAGATGTGGTTAAAAAATGAGTTGACTGAGACCACAAGCTAAGGAAGAAAATAAGATATGCACAAAATAATTGTACTTTAATGAATAAAATGTAAAATAGATCAAAAAAGGAACTCATTCAACATGATCCAGACACTTGAGATATATTTGTGATCAAACCATATTAAGATACCTGTAGATATTATTTTCTAATTGGAAAAGATGGAAATATACATAAATAACTTAAATAGAATATTAGAAGGTGATAAGTAACATGAATAAAAATAAAACAGGTAGATATGATCAAGAGTATACTGTAGAGAGAGTTGAAATTTTAAACAAAGTAAGCAGAGCAGGCCTCATGGAAGAGGTGGTATTTCTTTCAAGACTTAATAGAGGTGAGGGATTTAGTCATGAGAATATCTTGAAGAACATTCCAGACCTAAAAACCAGTCACTGAAAATACCCCATGATTGAATTATTCTGGTATGTATGAGGAATAGTAAAAGGACCAGTAAAGTTTGAGTATAATAAAAAAGAAAGAAAGGAGTAAAGGATGTGGTTAGAAAGGTAATGGAAATGACAATTCACATTCGTCTTTGCAAACTATTACCTACCTGTGTCATCAATGATAAGCATAAAAACTTACTGGTTAGTTAAGGGAATGTTACAAAAACCTACACAAGGAAATAAGTAATGGTAAATAAGATCAAGTGATAGCAACAGATTTATTGAAAAATACTTTATGGATAAAGTCTGAAGGTAGAGTCAAAGGCTTTCATGAAGGATGAGACAGGGTTTGTGAGAGGAGGAGAGATGTGGAAATGACAATTTCCATTTTTGGGACTGAGCAATTGCAAAGGTGGTATTCTTACTTCCTGAGATAGGGAAGAATGATTTGGGTTGGAATATCAGAAGTTCAGTTTTGGACATTCATGTTTGAAAAGTTTATTAAAAATTCTGGTGACAATATCAAGTTGGCAGTTGATTATATACATATGAAATACTTAAGAGAAGACTAAGTAGGATGAGTCAGTTTATGGGTTTTTTGGTAAATAATTGATATTTAAAGCAATGAAATTGCATGATTACCAAAAAAAGTGAGTGAAGGTAAAGAAGAAGAGGTGATCAGAGATTGAACCTTGGAACATTTAAAATTAGGAGGTTGATTCAAGGAGAGAATGCTGTACGTGCAAAGCACAGAGATTGTTTTATATAAAAATAGAGATTATTTTTAGTAGGGAAAACTGCATGAATGACATAACATTTGAATTGAATCCTAAGGTTAAGAGAGATGGGAATGTATAAAATAAAGGAGGGGGGTTGTTACATTATAGTAAAAATGAGTATTACATAATTAATGTTGATACTATACTACAGCTAGTAGAAAGCTATGGAAGACCTTTGTGCACAGAGTGACATAGTGAGATGGTGCTTTAGGAACACCAATGTAGCAGCAAATCAATCAATGTGATACACCACATGAACAAAACAAAAGGTAAGACTCATATGATCATCTCAATTGGTGCAAAAAAGTATTTGACAAAATTCAACATTCATTTATGATAAAAACTTTTAACAAAGTGGGTATGGAGGAAACGTATTTCAACATAATAGTAGCCATATATGACTGACCCACAGCTAACATCATTTTCAACAGTGAAAAGACAAGCAGGCCCACTTTCACCACTTTCATTTAACATAGAATTGAAAGTTTTAACCAGAGAAATCAGAAAATAAAAAGACATAAAACATATCCAGATTGGAAAGAAAGAAGTAAAACTGTCACTATTTGCTGATGACATGATATTGTATATAGAAAACCCAAAGGAGTCCACCAAAAAATTATTAGAACAAATAAAGGAACTCAGGAAAGTTGTGAGATACAAAATTAATATACTGAAATTTGTTGCATTTTATACACTAATAACCAATTATCAAACAAATTTTAAAAAGCAGTACCATTATAATTGCATCAAAAAGAATAAAATATATAATAATAAATTTAACCAAGGAGGTAAAGAGTCTGTATTGTGTAAGCTATAAGATACTGGTGAAAAAAAGGTAACAGATAAATGGAAGGATATATCATGCTCATGAATTAATATAATTAAAAAATGTCCATACTACTGAAAGCTATCCCTATACTCAATACAGTCCCTATCAAAATACAAATGGCACTTTTCACAGAACTAGAGCAAATTTAAATATTTTTATGGAACCACAAAAAATCCAAATAACTTCCCCTCAACATTTTATGTTTTTGACATCACATATCCTTTTGGGTATCCCTTAACTGATTATTTCATAGTGATTTTTACTATTTTTGTCTTTTAATCTTCATGCTAGCTTTATAAATGATTGATTCATTACCTTTACTACATGTTCATCTTTAATGGTGAGGTTTTAAAAAATACATTTTCTTATTTTTACTTTGGGTGTTCTCTTTATTCTTAAAGATATCCCTTTAATGATTCTTGTACTGTTAGTTCAGTGGTGGTGAACTCTTTTAGTTTTTACTTGTCTGGGAAATTTTATTTCTTCTTCAGTTTTGAATAATAATTCTGTTGCATAGGGTATTCTTAGTTGTAGGTTTTTTCTATGTATCACTTTGAATTTATAGTACCATTACCTTCTGGACAATAAAGTTTCATCTAAAAAATCATCTGACTATCTCATAGTAGTTAACTTGTAAATAACTAGTTATTTTCTCTCACTGCTTTTAAGATCCTCTTTGTTTTTAATTTATGACATTTTAATTATGATGTGTCTTTCTGAGTCTCTTTGGGTTCATATTCTTTGAGACTCTTCTGTGCTTCCTAAACTTGGTGCCTACTTTGGATGGACAGATGTTGACTGAGGTTGTCTACTGAATGTGGTGTGGTGAGAGTCATTTTTGGGGTGCCAGTGCCTGCTGGATATAGTGGGGTGGGATACAATTTAGAGGGGTGTCAGTCAGTTTGGGCTGGTTGGGTGGAGCTGATCCTTGGGGCAACTCCAGGGTGAGGCAAGTGGAGTTAGCGAGGTTAATGGGGAGGTCAGAAATGACACCACCAGAGTTGGGTTATCTAAGTGGAAGGAGAGTAAGAAAAAAGATGACTCCCTGCGCTCTATCCCTGGAGAAAGTTCCAACAGATCTTTACCTCTTAGGCATGAGCTCTAAAATTAATTAATGGGTAGTCTTTACATATGCCCCAGGTGCTTTTTAAAATGCCATCTCCGTTGGAACTCACAGTAAGTTAGTCTGTGTTTTAGCTCTTTAAGAGTGGAGTCTCAGTTTTTCAAAGCCCTTTTGCTCTCCTAGACATATAAGCCCTGATGGTTTTCAAAGCCAAAGGTTCTATGGGCTTCTCTTCCTGGTGTAGATCAGTAGGACTGAGGAGACCAATATGGGGTTCAGAACCCTTGCTTTTCATGTGGGATGTCCCCAGTTGTGATACTTCTCCTGCTTGCAGGGTTGCTGCCCTGTGGAGGTCTGGGTTCTGACTAGAGTTTGTCTCTGCCCTTCCTACCCTTGTTGATGTGCCTATGTCTTTATATCTTTAGTTGTAGAAAATCTGTTCTGCTCATCTTCAAGTTGTTCTCAGAGATAGCTCTTTTATATGTAGTTGTAGATTTTCTTTATATATCTGTGAAAGGAAGTAAGCTCAAAATCTTCCTTTTCTGCTATCTTGACCCCTCTCACAGTTGATAATTTTTAATTCATGCTGTAGGATGGAAATGTTCTTATATTAAGACTTATGCCAACAGCTGAGAACTACTAATCTTTTATTCTGTAATTTCACAGAGCTTTAATTTAAAGTACAGGCTGTATTGTACAGTTAAGCTACCACTTTAACTCACAGTCTATTATACTAAACTGTGTAGTGATGAAATAAAAGAAGTGTTGCCCCATGGGCAATGTCAAGTGTAACAACATTTACATCATGTGGATAGCAGAAGGAGAAGAGCTAGAGCAAAAAATTGTAAATCTATTTGAAGAAAAAAATGATGAAATACTTCCTTAACCTGGTGAGAGAAATAGACATACAAGCCCAAGTAAGAGAGTCCCAAACAAGATGAACCCAAAGAAGCCCACACCAACACACCTTGTAGTAAAAATGCCAAAGGTTAAAGACAAAGAGAATTTTAAATGCAGCAAGAAAAAAAAAAAAGTTACCTTCAAGGTAGTTCCCATAAGACTGTCAGCTGATTTCTCAACATAAACTTTACAGGCCAAAAGGGATTGGCACAGGATATTCAAAGCAATAAAAGCAAGAACCTGCAACCAAGATTACTTTTCCCAACAAAGTTATAAGTTGGAATTGAAGGGCAGGTGAAACATTTCCCAGATAAGAAATGATGTCAGTAATAATGAAATTGAGTATATGGGATTGATGTAATATATTGTAGTGGAATATTCAACACAACCTTCCAGCTGACAATAGGCAGGGTACACAAGCTCACTCCTGTAGGCAGGGTTCCACATTGGGACGTGTGCCCCTCTGGACTCCATCGTAGGACACTGTGATTTAATTTAGCATGTCACATGAAGACTTAGAGCAGTCCGCCCCAGATCCTGCAGCTGAGCGCTGCTGTAAGAAGATGGTGACTCTGAAACCCATGACAGAGATCTGTTTGCATGGCCAGTTTAAGGACAGATAAGAAATGGAGAACTTCTGGATGTGGTTTTGGCTTGTAATCTCTTAGGGACCAAGGGAAATTCTGGGTCTCATGGGAAAGAGGGCTCAGAGCAGGAGTGCTCTCAGCACTCCCCCTAAAGTTGAAGCCTGTTAATAAAAACCTGTTTTTTTCAACATAAATCTTTGGGTCATATGGATTAAGGGTGACAAGTGGCCAAACCACAAGTTGCATGGTTGCATCAGTTATAGAAAGTCATAGGAGAATCAAAAAGGGATTGGATCAGGCAGATATAATCAGAGAGAATGAGTCTCTAATGGAAGCTCAAAGGTCAAGGAAGAGGATAAAGAAGAAATGATATTTGAGTTGGTAATTATGTTATTGTTAAATTTCAGAACTTTTTTTTTAAAGATTTTATTTTTATTTATTTTTAGAGACAGGGGAAGGGAGAGAGAAATCGAGGGATAGAAACTTCAATGTATAGTTGCCTCTCACATGCCCCCAAATGGGGACCAACCAGGGCTAAATTTCAGAAGAGTTTATATTCTGTGGCAAGAATTATAAGGAAATAAAGAAGAAATGGCAGGAAAACGAAAAAAAAGTAAAAGGTGGAATAGTCTAGTTTTTTAGAGAAATCTGTAAGTAATGTTAGAGGTGTACACAAGAAAGCATTTATTGTTCAATCCAAATAAATTTTTAGTTGTTTTATTTTATTGTGATAAGCATTCTTAACATGAGATTGATCCTCTTAACAAATTTTAAATGTATAATACAATATCACTGAATACAGTTTCAGTATTGTAAAGCAGTTCTCTAGAACTTGCTCAACTGAAACTCTATTTGAATCTATGCTAAAATATCTGGGGTATTTGAAGACTTTTGGACTTCTTGGTCTATAAATTCTTTTGCCCCAAGAAAGTCAGTTTCTCTGAGTTTCAGCCAATCATCTTTTTTTTCAGCCAGTTAACTGAATAGCACCACACAATCCATCTGAACAGACAGGCAAAATGTACTGGAGTTAATTAAGTAAAGCATTGATTAAAGTATGATTTGATTTTGAAACTTTCAACCAAAATAAATATTAGTCCAAGGTCTTGCAAAACAGCACACTGATAACGTCTGTCTCCTGGTGTACCAAATTACATTTATTTTTGAAATGTTGTTTATAAGACTTTATTTGACTCAAAGTATCTTTAAAAATTTCAGCTTGAGGTATAATTGATACATAACATTATACAATATTTACAGGGTGTATTGTAGTAATTTCATACATGTGTACATTGTGAAAAAATTCCTTTACAATTAATGTAATGCCTTGATGAAATTATCCACAGACTTTTTCTGATGTGATGGCACATCCTCATGTTCTCAAGGATATAGCATTGTAGTGAATGTATGAAATTCAATAGAATTTGAGGCCACCTTCTGCAAGGTAACCTGTCATGTATCTGCCTGCATGAAGGAATAGTTTCTTAGATTTTGACTACTCTAAGATATTATTTTCATTTAGTCACTAAAGTAAGTGTAATGCAAATGTTTATTGTTCAAACTTTAATTTTTAGAACCATTAAAATTTTCAAGTAACATCTGGAAGATATTTCTTAATGTTAAATAAAAATGTCAGAAGTTTACATATTTATGACCTCAGCTGGAAACTAAGGAAGTATTATACTCATCCCATTGAAGTGAGTAACACCGAATCATGAAATGAGGATTCACTACTAACCTTGAGCAATCTCAGTAATCACTGGCACCCTATGACTTACATATTCAGCTTCTTTAGCAAACCTTTTTTGCTATAAGCTCAATAAAAGTTTTATATGATTTCTGTAAAAAATAGTGATCTCATCAGATCTTGTCTTGGCAAGATTTTAAATTTTTTAAATTATTATAGTAAATGAATGATAAATCATAGATGCTGTCATGACTACTGTTTCTTTGCTTTGAAAATTAGGAACTTTTTATAATTAGATTATTTTAGCTATTTGTATTTAATCTTTTACACAAGAAACTTCTAGAAATACATTCAGGAAATTCTTAGAGTCATTGTTAATGAAAAATGTTTTGGAATAATATAGGCACTTGATGTAAATCCTTGTGAATAGTGTAAGTTTTTATCATAAAATAAGCAGGCAAATATTAATGAATATATAAACCTTTATTAGCCCTCACAAATCTATGTATGTTCACTGTATGCAAATTTATGTTCCTTAAGATAGACTTCAAAAGTTGCAATTTAAATTGATATTCTTACAGAAATCATGTTACCATGGAAAGTCATTTCTTGATGGAAGACTTGATACCTAAAACTAGACAAAATGATTATTTCCATCATAGGTAATGAATTGAAAATTATATGACCTATGCTTTACATGAAAGACTTTCTAAAGAGCAGACACTTCAGTAAAATAGGGTGCAGTTGCTAATCTTAAACTTAATTAACAAATTCAGTAATCAATGGCAGTGAATATATAGGTCAAGGATAAAAGGTAGAAACAGTAGGAAATAGCCAGAGTAAAAGCTAGAATATAGAAAGTTTCCACAAGAGAGCCAGGACTTGGCAAGGCTGTATGGCAGAAGCATGTGATCATGATAAAACTTTTAAGTTCCTGATGGTAGTACTTTTAATATTTCAAATATTTCCTTTTTTTAAAAGATTTTATTTATTATTTTTAGAGAGAGGCAGAGAGGGAGAGAGACATCAATGTATGGTTGCCTTTCACCTGCCTCCAGCTACAGACCTGGCTGGAGACCTGGCTTGCAACCTGGTGTGCCCTGGCCAGGAATTGAACCAGGGGTCTTTGGCTTTGTAGGCCAGCATCTTATCCACTGTACCACCAGCCAGGGCTTCAACTATTTCTTAATGTTACCTGCACCCATAATATTATAGATATGTATGCATTTTGGAAAAAATACATGGCATTTTAATTTTTCTGTCTATATGCTTATATGTCCTTTATCTTTACCTTTATATTATTTTTCATTTCTATGTTTTTAAGATTCTTTCATATTGCTCTAGGTAATTCAGTTTATTCCTTCTACATGCTTCTTAATATATTAATTCATATACTTACTACTTTTTACTCTTGATTCCATCAGTATATTTGAGCCTGGAAAGTGAGAATTTCTTTACCTCAGTGAACTTCTGGTCTGTTTCATAAACCTAAGTAATCATTGAAGGTTATTTGAATCCAAGCTATCTCCTTGAAATAATGAAATAATAGAAAATATTTAAATAGATTTCTAGAATACCTTGCAACACTTGATGTTACAGATTTGATTTGATTTTACTGAAATTTATTTAGAAATCAAATATTTGTGAAAGAATCGTCATTTTATTATTCTGTTAGCATCTCTAAAGCCATGTCTCCCAAGGTTGATGAAGAACTTGATAGACTTAGTATAGGATTTCAATATAATCTATATTGGGAAACATTACATAGAAGATTACATTTTAAATTTAGTTGACATAAAACCAGTGAGATAGAAGCAAAATTAGGATATTGGTATAAAGTTTAAGAGAACTGACTGAGATTATTTAGATTTTGGAGACCAGGTAGAGCTTGGGTTCATGTTCTGGTGCCACCATTCACTGTCTCATTTCAGGCTAGGCTCTCTGTTCCTCTGTCTCTTTATCTGTGAATATTATTATTAAGGCACACATTTTATATTTGTTAAAATTCTTAGACCAATGCCTGACATATATAATAAGTAATACATAAACATATGATGAATAAAAATTCATTCACAAAAATACCTTTACTCCCTTCTGACTAGTTCTAATATTTTTCATTCAGTTTTGTTTATCTATTACCAGTGCTGGTCACAATAAACTAAATTGATGTAATGAGCCAAGACACACAATTTGGAAACACCAAAACAGAGTATTTCATATTTGAAAAATAATATACATAAATTGGTTAAGCATGCGAAGATGCTGTATAGATATAAAAACAAACAAAACTGTTTGTCTTTTCTCAGACAATATTTGCAACATCTACTTGACCATAGAAAACTTTTCATTTAAATCAGATACTATAGATCGAATTCTAAAGTGCATCCCAGTATTGTGTCCTCATCCTGGGGATCGAGAATATGATGAGATAGCAGAGCATTTTCTCTTAATGATGGTATAAGGACAGTCAGAGATATTCAAAGCACACTAAAGATATGGAGTGCTGTTGCATCGCTGTCTTTGGAAATGGAGGGAATCGATGTGCAAAAACCAAAGTGTGCTCACTAGTTGCTAAGAGTAAATCCTAGCCAATAGCCAGTAAGGAAATGGGAACCTCAGTCCCACAACTTCAAGAAACTAAATTCAGGCAATGACCTGATCAATTTAGAGATGTAGTCTTACCTGAAGTCTCAAGATAAAAGCTCAGCCTGGCTGATACCCTGAGTTTGGCCTTGTGAGACCCTAGTAAATAGAAAACCATACCATGCCTGCCGAGACTTTTGCATATGAATTTTAGAGGTTTTATAGCAAGATTGTGTCTAATTTACTAATTTTATCCTTCAAAGCATGGCTCTTCTAGGTGGTTTTAACATAAGAGAAGTTCAAAAAGTATTTGCTAAGGGTTTTGGATTAAAAATGAATTATGTGACCTAGTTTAATATAATGTATGATAATTTCTGACAGTGCGAGACTGGAGAGCTTGTCTGGTTTACATATGTTTTTGTTATGGAACCTTTGAAGCTCTGTCCCCTACCTAGGACTTGCCATTCTAGCTTGCTTAATAGATCACTACCCCTTTATCCATCACTAAAATTAGTGAATTTCAAACTTTGTGCTACCACTTATTAATGTGCTATTAAGATTTCTTAAACTAAGATGTTTCTTTATCTACAAATGTGAATTTTAATATTATTATATAAGGTTACTGTGAAGCATAAATGTGATAATTTATATAAAGCACTGGGTATAGTTCCTGGCACATATTCAATGCTCATTACATGGGGACAAAACTGTTTTATAAGTATAAGGGATACTAAATATAAAATGTAATAATCTCCCACCACAGCAAATTTCCCTTAATGATGTATAATATATGGATTTAATATTAGATACATTTTATTAAATTGTGATAATCTTTGGATTAAATAAATGTGAATTGCAGATCACTTAAAAATGTAGAACCAAAGCTTTGAGTCTGAATTTTTTATGCTCGATAGTCTTCTGTAAGCTGTATTGCACACCTCTATGTCTTTTGTTTCCACTCTGTTACTCACCTTGAACTACACCTCAATTATGCTAATATATCTCATAAAACACATTACATATGTGCAGTGCACATTACTGATTCTTTTTTTTTAAAAGATTTTATTTATTATTTTTAGAGAGAGGGGAAGCAGAGAGGGAGAGAGACATCAATGTATTGACATTGACATCAAGTTGCCTTTCATCTGCCTCCAGCTAAGGCTGGAGACCTGGCTTGCAACCTGGTTATTTATGTGCCCTGGCTGGGAATTGAACCAGCGACCTTTGGGTTTGCAGGCCAGCACCTTATCCACTGTGCCACCAGCCAGGGCACATTACTGATTCTTAAATTTCATATGGTAATATTGCATGATGCTCAGAGATGTAAATTTTTAATAACTCCAAATCTTTATTAAATGAATGTGAAATAGAGGCACAGTCACCAAGAGCAAGAACAAAAGGGTAATGGCAACATCCCAAGAGAGTAAGAAATATAGTATATTCTTTGCAGGCATTTTTACAAGTCTCTTGAAAGGCTTATTCCATTTTGGTATCTGCTTCTCAGATGACCTGATCAAATACAGTGAATTCAAATATATTATGATTAGAAATTATTTTAAATATGGTTAACATGAAATTTCCACCTCCTCTGATAATAGGAGTGGGGGAAACTCATTAAGAATAAATGAGTAAAAAGCCCTGGATGGTAGCACAGTGGATAAGGTGCCGGTCTGCAAACCCAAAGGTTGCTGGTTCGATTCCCAGCCAGGGCACATAACGAGGTTGCAAGCCAGGTCTCCAGCCAGCTCTGTAGCTGGAGGCAGGTGAAAGGCAACCACACATTGATGTTTCTCTCCCTCTCTGCCTCTCTCCCTTCCCCTCTCTCTAAAAAATAAATAAATAAATAAAATATTTAAAAATATATATTAATAAATAAATAAATAAATAAATGAGTAGCCTTGACCACCAGTGGCTCAGTTAGTTGGAGCATCATCCCTTACACCAAAATGTTGTGGGTATGATCCCTAATCAGGCAGGGTACAAACCTAAGTTGCATAGTTGATTCCCAGTCAGTGCAATTGCATATAGGAGACAACTGATCTCTCTCTCTCTCCCTCTCTCTCTCTTTCTCTCTGCCTCACACTTTTCTCCTTTAAAATCAATAAAAACATATCCTCAGGTGAGAATTTTAAAAAAGAATAAATTAGTAAAGTTGCTTCAAGAAGCATTATTAAATGTAAAGTCATGTAGATTCTGATATTGTATATTGGAAGACAAGTTAGAAATACACTTTTTAGAGAGCTTCAGAAAGAGAGTGGGAATCTAGATATATAAATATAATGCCTAAAACTATGAACACTCTCAGTAATAAAATCCTCTTATTGGTAGTTCTGTAAATACAAAAGCTACCTTTTTCAGAAGGCACTCTTTTCAGGGTTTTGGTATCTTTAGGTTATCAAGCCCTTATCTCATTTTCTCAACTGACTCCCTAATATTCTCATTATTAATTAATCTGCTTTTTTGTTATGGAACCTTTGAAGCTATGTCCCCTACCTCGAACTTGCCATTCTAGCTTGCTTAATAGAGCATTACCCCTTTATCCAAGAACCTGTATTCCATCCAGCCTGTGTGTTTAATTCTTTGTAACAAGATGAACATGATGCCAATACAAACAAGAATAAGGAAAAAAATCAGTTGTTCATATTTAACTATTATCTTTCTGCAATAGTCATATCACAGTTTGTGAACTTGTTCAGAATGTGTGATTATTTTTTCAAATATTGGCAACACATTCTTTTAAAATTATCAGTAGCTTAGGTGGGAAATATTTTGAGTGTAATCAGTAAAAGAAATAAAAACTAAGGTAAAATTTTCTGTTAGATAACAATATATATTTTGGGTTTTTAAATTATAATTTCAGGTATTTGTTATATTTGTGACTTTTTTTCCTACTTTCTTAGTTCATCTTCAAGCTCATCCTGAGTGTGTAAATGATTCGAAAGGAAATTTTCCTTCAGTTTAAGTTTTATGAACTTCTAGGAATCTTAGCTTCAGTATCTATTTTCTTTGGAAGTCTATAAGTATTTGTATAAATGTACAAAGTTTGATTCTTCTCTGAAAGCAAATATAACCACATTTATTATTCCCAATTGGATAATAAAACATTAAATCATAATCTCTATATAAAGACTTTCCTGCTCATGGCTCTAAATGAAAGAAAATCTGCTTCTCTGTTTACTTAACATTCGGTGGTGATGAAATAAAACATCAGCCCAAAAGTGATGATGTCTTTTCCTGTTCCCTTTTTCTTTTGTAGGTTGTGTTTTACATGAATGTGGGTATGATGTGCCATAGCAACGTGACATCTTGATTAGGTGAGTCTGTCAAGACTGCTTTAAAGAACATTCACATTACCAAATTCCCAGGTTGTGACATTATGTTTTTGGTATTGTTAGCCTAAATGCTAATGAAAATGGAATCCTTTTAGCTTTTCTGGTGACCTTTGATAGAGAAAATTGATTTCTAGTGACCATAGAAATATTTTTTTGTTTGTTTTTTAATGGAACTTATATTAAAAGTAAAATCAGGGGGATATATATAAAAAGTCTGTTGATGATGGACCCTGACTAGGAACCAAACTGCAAACTTTCACTTTGCCAGATAACACTCAACTCACTGAGCCACATTAGCCAGGGCAGCTGCCAAGTCTTTGAGAATCTTTTTTTTTTTTTTTTTAAAGAGATGATCCAAGGTGAGGGAGGAGTAAGCGGAAGCTATACTAACCTCTGAAATTAAACTAAATTGTAGAGAAAGCATCCTGAATTACCTACTGAACTCTAGCTGGAGAGAAGTCTTATAACCGTGGACAGACAGAAGAAACCAACTCACCACAACATGACTATTATGGAGTGTGGATGAGGAACAAGAGGGCTAATTGGGCTTGCACAGGCAGCAGACAGTTGAAGTTCCAGAGGCGTATTTCAGTGGCCAAGGGGTTCCTCCCCCTGCGAAGTGTGGGGTCTAGTGTGGGGTCTAAACCCTAAGCTGGGCTCCCCAGCCTAGAGCACCAGAGCTGGAAAGGAACCCAGATAATATCCAGCTGTGAAAAGCAGCCAGGTTTCAGTCTGTCAGGAAGAGACAGCTGGAGACTCAGTCTCTTAAAGGGCTAACACACAAAATTTCATTGATGGCCACTTACCGTGGACTCCAGCAGAGAGAGGGCAGAGTGGAGTAGACTCTTCAGGAAAGTTTGGGTATGGTGGCACGGGGGAGAGAACTAAAGGAACAACTGCCAGGATTCTTATGCTGAGTCAGTCCCCATAATGCTGAAGTATTCTTTCTTGGGGAGAGCACTCATCTCTTAGTGAAATCAGCCTCAAGAGTAATTACTCTTCCTCACCCTGTGGAGCTTAACCCAGACTGCTGATTACAGCTTGAGGCTATATTACTGATTAGTTTAACAACTAATTAATGAGGATCTCTAGGAATTCTATGAGACTTCACTGACCCTTCCAAAGGCCTGGTGCTGATAAAAACTGGCCTTGGTGCACAGCCTGGTTCTTTCTGCACACAAGCAAGCCCACTTGAGGGAGCCACATGCAATAGATCACTGATAGCTCCAATCAGTTTGACCAGGGCCAGTCATAAAGTAGCATCTGACAAAGGCCTACACCAGAGACTTTGTAGAGCTACCTAATGCATAGAAACAAATACAAAGAAGCAGCCAAATGGGAAGACAAAGAAGCAGACTCCAAATGGAAAGAACAAAAGAATTCTCTAGAAGAAGAACTGGATGAAATGGAAGCAGCAATTTATCAGATAGAGAGTTTAGAGAAATGATTATAAGGATACTCAACAACATGAAAGACATAGAAACAATAAAAAAGAAATACAATATCTGAAATAAATAATACACTAGCAGAAATAAACAGTAGAGTAGATGAAAGAGAGGATCAAATCAGTAATTTGGAAGACAAGGTAGGAAAAAAAAAACCCAGGCAGAGCAGCAAAAAGAAAAAAGTAACTTGAAAAAAGAAAAAGGAGGGGAGTTTAGGACAACATGAAGCATAACAACAGCCACATCATAGGAACACAAGGAGAAGAGAGCAAGGGACCTAGAACCTCTTTGAAGAAATAATATAATAATAATAATAATAATATTACCTAATCTGGTGGAGGAAAAAGACACAAACCCAGGAAGCTCAGAGAGTCCCAGACAACTAGGACCCAAAGAGGCATACACTGAGAAATATCATAATTCAAATGGTAAGGCTTAAAGACAAGAAGAGAGCCCAAAAAGCCACAAAAAAAAAAGCAGGTAGTTACATACAAGGGAACTCCAATTAGACTATCATCTGATTTCTCAATAGCAACTTTTCAGACCAGCAAGGAACTACAACCAAAGCTACTTTGCCCAACAAGACTATCACTTAAAATTGAAGGAGAAATAAGGAGCCTTCCAGACAAGAAAAAGCTAAGGGACTTTGTTAACACCAAACCAGTACTGCAACAAGTGTTTAAAGGCTTCCTTTAATGATAAAAAGAAAGAAGTGAAAGAAAAATAAAAACAAAGGAAAGCAGCTCATAATAAAATGGAATTTAATACATATCTATTAATAATCACCTTAAATATACATGTCTCAAATGTTTAAACTGAAAGACATAGGGTAGCCAAATGGATAAGAATCCAAGGCCCTTATATATGCTGCCTTATCTAAGAGACACATTTCAGATCAAAAACATGCACACAGACTAAAAGTAAAGGGTTGGAAAAATATATTTCATGCAAATGGAAAGGAAGTAAAAGGCTGCAGTGGCAGTAATTATATATGACAAAATAGACTTTAAAACCAGGGCTATAGTAAGAGGCAAAGAAAGATACTACCAATCCAAAAAGAAGATATAGCCTAGTAAACATTTATGAAACCAACATAGGATCATCTAAATTTGTGAACAAATCTTGATGGACATAAAGGGATAGACTGACAGAAATATAGTCATAGTTGGAAATTTTAACACACCATTTACTTCAATGGATAGGTTTTCCCGACATAAAATCAACAAAGTGGTCTCAAATGGCACACTCATCAAATAGATTTAAGTGATAGACTCAATGCATTTTATGTCAAAGCAGAAGAATATATATATCTTTCAGGTGTACATGGTATGTTCTCTAGGATAGACCACATATTAGGATCCAAAATTAATTTTAATAAATTTAGAAGATTAAAATCATATTAAGCACCTTCTCTTAAAACAATGCTATGAAGCTAGAAATTAAACAAGAACACTGAAAAACATTCAAAGACATGGAAGTTAAATAACATGTTATTGACAATGACTGTTTCAAAAAGATCAAGAGAAAAAATCCAGACATATTGAAACAAATGAAAATGAGGACACAGCAACACAAAATCTGTGGTACACTGGGAAAGCAATACTAAGAGGGAAGTTTATAGCATTATAGGCTTATTTCAATAAATAAAACAAACAAACAAACAAAAAACAAACAAGAAAAAGCTCAAATAAACAATCTAACTTCACTCTTAAAGGAACCTATAAAAGAACTTCAAACAAAGTCCAAAGTGAATAAAAGGAAGGAAATAATAAAAAGCAGAGCAGACATAAATGAAATACAGCCTTAAAATGTTGAATAAAAGATCAGTGAATCCAAGAGCTGGTTTTTATAAAGATAAACAAAATTGACATGCCCTAACCAGACTCATCAAGAGAAAATAGAGATACCCAAATAAATAAGGAAGGTCATAAATGAAAGAGAAGAAATAACAACTGCCACCGAAGAAATACAAAGGATTGTAAAAAAATATTATAAAAGGCCATATGCCAACAAACTGGGCTACCTGGACAAAGTAGATAAATTATTAGAAACATACAACCTTCTAAAACTAAGTCAGGAAGAATCAGATCTGAATAGACAGATTACATCTAGAGAAATTGAAGCAGTAGTCAGAAAACTCTCAACAAACAATGGCTTCACAGGTGAATTTTAAAAACATTGACAAGAACTAACACCTCTCCTTCTCAAACTATTTCTTAAAATTCAAGAGGTTACTCTCCCAAACTCATTTTACAAGTCCAGTATTATCCTAATACCAAAATCAGTTAAAGGCACTACAAAGAAATTATAGGCCAATACCCTTGATTAAGATAGACGATAAAATCCTCAACAAAATATTAGCAAATCGAATACAGCAATGCAACAAAAAGAATAAAAATTACTTGATCATATCAATAGATGCACAAAAAGCATTTGATAAAATCTAGCACCCATTTATGATTAAAGCACTCAGCAAAGTGTGATTAGAGGAACATACCTAAGCATAATAAAGGCCATATATGACAAACTGCAGGCCAACATTATTCGCAACAGGCAAAATTACATGTATTCACCTTCAGATCAGGAACAAGACATGGATGGCCACTTTGCCCCCTCATATTCAACATAGTACTGGAAATCCTAGCAACAGCAGTAAGACAAGAAGAAGAAGTAAGACATTCAAATTGGAAAGGAGGAAGTAAAATTGTCATTATTTGCAAATGTCATGATACTGTACATAAAGAACCCTGAAGATTCCACCAAGAAACTACTAGAAATATCATTGAATTCAGCAAAGTAGCAGGATATTAAATTAATATCCAGAAATCAGCTATATTTTTATATGCCAATAATGAACTCAAACAATAGCATGGTACTGCCAGACACATAGATCGAGGGAACAATATAGAGAACCCAGATGTAAACCCACACCTTTATAGTCAATTAATATTCAACAGAGGATGCAAGTACATACAATGGACTAAAGATAGTTTATTTAATAGGTGGTGTTAGGAAAATTGGACAGATACATATAGAAAAATGAATCTAGGCCACCTTTTTACATCACACACAATAATAAACTCAGAATGGATCAAAGGTTTAAATGTTAGACCATAAATCATAAAAATTTTAGAAGAAAACATAGGCAGCAAAATCTTGGCCATTGCTCATAGCAATATATTGTCAGATGTATCTCCCCAGTCAAGGGAAGTGAAAGAAAAACTAAACAAATGGGACTACATCAAGAATTTTCTCACAGCATAGGAAATCATCAACAAAATGAAGAGATAACCCACATAATGGGAGAACATATTTGCCATTACATTTGATAAGGGGTTAATGTAGAAATTTACTAAAAAGTTAAAAACACCAAAAAAATAAAACTAACCCAATTTAAAAATGTGCAAAGGACCAGAATAGATACTTCTCCAAAGAGGACAGGAAGATGGTCAATAAACATATGAAAAGATGCTCAACATCACTAGTTATCAGAGAAATTCAAATTAAAACTACAATAAGATAACATCTCATATCTTTGAACATGGCTGTCATCAATATATCAGCAAATCAAGTGCTGGCAAGGATGTGGAGAAAGAGGACCCCTTTTGCACTGTTGGTGGGAATGCAGACCGTTGCAGCCATGGTGAAAAGCAGTATGGAGATACTTCAGAAAAATAAAATATGGATCTGCCTTTTGACCTAGAGATCCCACTTCTGGGAATATATCTGAAGGAAACCAAAACACTAATTTGAAAGAACATAAGCACCTCTACGTTTATTGCAGCATTAATTACAATTACCAAGATATGGAAGCAGCCCAAGTGTCTATCAGTAGATGAATGGATAAAACAACTAGGGGACAATTACACAAAGGAATACTAATCAGCCATAAAAAAAATAAATAAACAAAAACTTACCCTTTGTGACAGTATGGATGGACCTGGAGAACATTATCCTAAGTGAAATAGCTGGTCAGAGAAAGACAAATACCATATGTTTTCACTCACATGGGGAATCTAATGAACAAACTGAACTAACAAGGAAAATGGGGACAGACTCATAGGTGGAGAGCAGGATGACAGCTGGGGGGTGGGGAGGGTTAAGTGGCAAAGCAGTTGGGAAATAAAAAAGGACTCACGGATGGACATGGACAACAGTGTGGTAATTGCTCAAGAGAGGGAGTCTGTGGGCACTAAATGGTAATGGAAATAATACAAAGATTACATTTTAAAAAGTCCATTAATCCATTGATTCCACTGCTGGGATTATACCCCAAGAATCCTGAAACAAAGCCCCTGTACACCCAATGTCCATAGCAGGTCTATTTATAATAGCCAAGTGCTGGAAACAGCATAAGTGTCCCATCAGTAAAGGAGTGGGTTAAAAAACTGCTACATTTACAGAATGTAGTACTAAGCAGCAGAAAGAAAGAAAGGACTGCTACCTTTCATGACAGCATGGATGGAACTGGGGAGTATTATACTAAGTGGAATAAGCCAGGCAGCATAAGATAAACACCTAAAAGAGGAATCTAATGAGCAAAACACACAAATGAGCAAAATAGAACATGAGGCATGGAAACAAGAAACAGACAGGGACCAGAAGAGAGGGACGAGGAAAAGAAGGAAGGAAAAAAAGGGCAAGGGTTTAGTCAAGAAACTAGCATAAGTGATCCATAGATATGGACAACAGGGTGGAGACTGACTGTGGAAGCAGGAGGTGGGTGGGGCATTGGAGAACAATGGGGGAAATTGAGACAACTGTAATAGATGATTATGAAGAAAATAAAAATGTAAAATATTAAAATTAATATAAAGTAATTTTTTAAAAAGATGCTATTCATCATTTTCAGAGAAAAGGGCAAGGGGGGAGGAAGAAAAAGAGAGAAACGTCAATGTATGGTTTCCTTTACCTGCCTCTAGCTATGGACCTGGTTGGAGACCTGGCTTGCAACCTGGTTATGTGCCTGGCTGGGGAATTGAACCAGAGACCTTTGGGCTCAAAGGCTGATGTGTAGCCACTGAACCACCAGCCAGGGCCTGCATAAAATAATTTTTAAAGTACAATTTTATGAAAACATTATCCTCTCCAAATTGTATCTTGCAAATTGTATCTTATTATCAGTCTCATATATTCCAGATGAGAAGCAAAACAAATAAAACAAAACAAAGCTAAGAGCTAGGGAAATATAATCTGTAATGAAGCAAGAAAATATTGATGGGGAAAAGGCAGGTGGGAAAAGCAGATGAATGCATGCATACAATTTAATGTTAATCCAAAAATCTCATTACAGTCTATAACAATGTACAGAAATACAACAGTTGTTAAAATTTGTTGAGTGCTAATAAGCAAATTAAAAAATGTGATTTTTCCTTTTTCTAGTACCCTTTCCCTACATATGCTATAATTAATTGGCAATAAAAATTTAAAACAACAAATACAAGAAAAGATATTACTTTGGAAAATCTATTAAGTTAATCACCATGGCTAACAACTGTTTGCTGGACAGTATATGTTATGTGGTTGCGAGGTAACACTTCTTCCTTGCTGTCCTGTCAGTTATGCACTGTGTTATATTTGTCTTGGGCAAAACATCTGGCATCTGATAAAAATTCTAAACAGCAAATGATAACATGACATTTTTATTATCTATGTAATTTAATAGCCCTAGAAAGTAGCAAATAGCACCATATACTTTTTTCAGAGGAGGATGAGCGATACAGATGAAATCAGTTTATATGTGACTGAGATACATAGCATGGTTACAGAATCTTTTATAAGTAAATAGCCTTAAAGAATTGACAGTCTTATGAAAAGAAAATAAGAGTTCTGATGAGGAAGCTTGGATATGTATTTCAGCACTATATATATCCTTAAGGAAGTTACTGAAAACATCCTTGTATTTACTTACCAGTAAAATTGAGGGTGGGATTAAATGATTTTAGAGCTCCTTTTCCATTCAGATAGTTTGTGAAATAATAATGGTATCTAAGATATATGTAGCTCTTAATCTGTGTCAGACCCTGTCGAACACTATCTCTTGAAGAGTTTACACGAATTGTGTAATTGAAAAACAGCCCTGTGAAGCATGTGCTATTTTATTAGTTGTATTTTATGAGGAAAGCAAAGCTTAGGGATTTGAGTTTCTTAAAGAACATCACATGTCTGGGAGTAGGGGTGCATTTTTTTTCTCTATTATTTTTTTTAGAGAGAAGGGAAGGGAGAGAGGCAGAGAAGGAGACAGATATCAATGTATGGTTGCTTTTCACCTGCCTCCAGCTACAGACCTGGCTTGCAACCTGGTTATGTGCCCAGACTGGGAATCAAATCAGTGGTCTTTGGGTTTGAAGGCCAGCACCTTATCCACTGTGACCAGCCGGGGCTGAGGTGCATTTTTAAAGTTCTGACCTCAGAGTCCACCAGCTTAAGGGCCATGCTCCACATCCTACCCCCAACATTATTCACAAGCTAGTCAAGACTTTCAAAGTCAGTGTGTGAAACCTGTGTTCTTTTCATAAGTAGATGGTTATTTGCCCATCAGCCTGGCTTGTGCTACAGTGAAACATACTTCCACTTTGATTAGCATTTTCTATCTGTTCTCACTCTTTAGTTTTAATCAAGAGAATGGCACATCTTTCAATGGAATATTTCTACTGAATATTTTTCAGAGACTGCCCATGCAGTCATTGAACATGGATCAAAGGGAAGTTTCATGGAAATTATAAATGAACAGTCAAGGGAGAATCTCTTGTAACAAAATTATAGAAGTGTCTCCTTAGGTCAAAGTCAAAGTAAGGATGAATAAACTCCCAAAGCAATTTTGAAAAGGTGAAATTCAATGATATTGCAGTTGTTGGACCAGGTGTTAAAATGTTATTGGGTGTTAATTTAATTTTCATCCTGTCAACACTCATCTGAACTGTAACAGCTGCTAAACACAGTTCCACAAGAGCAAACCATCCTCACAGAGGAAACAGATGCCTAATCAATAGGGCCAATAGAAATAATATGGCTCAGCTAAGCAACCTGCACAAGGCATGGGTGGGGGTGAGTGGTGAATCCCACAGGGCTCTGTCTTACCTGAAAGGAAAGGAACTTTAAAGATAGCAGTAAGAACACAAGACTGAAAGTCTTGGGTTGGTTTCCTATTGACTTCATTTTTTAATTTTGCATGACCGTGGATTAGAAAATGCCTTGGTTCCTTTGTTATCCTTAGCTTTTGGAGATACTGAAGATGTTGTTTGAAGTGTATTGCTATCTGTACTGCTGTTATCGTTTAACATGTGTTGCACAGTTCAGAATAAGAAGCTACTGCTCCTGTAGAAAAATGATCTTCCTTTAAATTCTAACATTAAAGAGATAATAAGAGTGATATAGTAGTATTTAATAGCTGTTCTTCATTGCATCATTGAGTGAATAGAAATAGATGACTTGTAATTGTGGAAGGCATTTTGGATTTGAATAATACCTTGACTACTGTATTTACTAACATTTTATGACATGTAATTTCACCTTCTGGAGATTTTCAAACAGAATGAGTGGATTACTATGTTTACATCAAATGTAATCTTACATAGAACCTGTGATTTAACTGTATAACCTCTTAAGGTTGATTATGCCACTTATTTAATAATTTTCATGTAAATTAGTATGTCTCATTTAGAATACCACCTTTGTTTGTGTATGTCAGAGATGGCTATAAATTCTTCTGTGGTTATGTGGTAGTATGCCAGGGATTTTCTAAATACTCCTAAACAGAAGATTTAAGATACCCTGTTACTTCAAAATTATTTGGTGTAAGAATTTTTTAAGTAAATGAAAGCAGATAGATTTAAAGGAATAGAATACAAATCTTACTTGGATATTAAAATGATGCACGTTTCAGACACAGTTTTAATGTTTAGGTAGACCTCTTTGGCTTATATAAACACACTTGGCTATTATTCTTCTTTTAGGTGATTATTAGGAGAAAGGTTCACTATGGCTACTTGTTTAGTATGTTCTCCTGGAGGAGGTTTTTCATTTTCCTTAGCTTGTTAAGTGTCAAATAAAGCAAAATAACAAAAAACAAAGCAACACCACTCTTCTTATAATTTCACAGCGCTCATAGAATTTTTGCCTTCTGCCCTCAACTTCTATAGAAAGTCAAAGCTTTCAGGAAGTGTGTAATGGTGGTTATTTTATCCTATGTTGGAACATTGTTCCTGTGCCCTTACTGTAAAAAAGAAAAAGGTTAGTTTTGAAGAGGTAAAATAATGGTGGAGATAAGTTATTACTGAGGAGAATTCAAAACACCAGCAGGGCCACATTGAAGATTTTGTATCATGAAATTCTTATCTTAAACATAAATGCAAATAAGGCAGGTAAGAGGAATTGAGCCAGGCTTTTAATAGAACAATAATTAAAAATGGCCTTTTGGAACTCTTAGTAGAAAAACAAAAGGTAAAAGCTAGAATTATATTTCTTAGAATTTATCTGAAACTGGGGACAAGAGCCTTATTGGTTATACTAGAATGACAGCATACTAAATGGTTCCTATTTTGTGTTAGGTATTTAAAAAGCTTAAAATTTAGTGCAGGCATACAATATCAGGAATGCTTTCTTTTCTTCCTGCTCTCCCCTTCTCATCTCTCTTCCCCTTTTCCCCTTTTTCCTATTAGTAGGAAATGAATGTAGATAGAACACTTTGATGAATGGATTTTGTACAATTTCAGTAAAGAAATATGTACTTACAAGTTAAAATCAGGATTCTCAGTGTGTTAACAAATTATCAAAATCATTTATAACCTGTATTCTTACGGCTGTAAATGCATTTCATCACGTAATTTATAAAAAATAGATTAATAAATGTTATTTCTTTACTCTCACTAATTAGATTATTATTAAATGAGATCAGCAAAATTCTGAACCTATTAATGAAATCTTATTTTATTACTGAAATATATATATCTGCAATCATCATTAAAACATTTCTAGGCCCTGTCTGGTGGCACAGTGGATAAGGTGCCAGCCTACAAACCCAAAGGACACTGGTTTGATTCCCCAGCCAGGGCATATAACTGGGTTGCAAGCCAGGTCTCCAGCCAGGTCCATAGCTGGAGACAGGTGAAAGGCAACCATACATTGATGTCTCTCTCCCTCTCTGCCTCTCTTCCTTCCCCTCTCTCTAAAAATAATAAAATCTTAAAAAAATAAGTAAATAAAAATTAAAATGAAACAAAATGAAACATTTCTATCCAGTTAGAGGGTATTTTTAGTGAAATAATCAGCCTTATAAAATTTATTAAACATATTTTAAAACAAAGTTAATATTTAGATTGTTTTATTTTTTCTCTTTCAACTAAATGTCTTTCTAAAGCAAAGGCTGCTGATAGCTAGCTCTTTCCAATGACTTCAGTACAAAAATGAGCAATTTCAGGTATCACTTTATTTTGACCAGGCTGTGTAGTAACTACTGTGGTTGTGCAAGAGAGTGAAGTAAAAGTAAGGGACAGAGGAGCAGCTAGGGAGCATGCTAGCAACACGTTCCATGAAAACACCTGTGAGATTTAGACATGTTTTAAGTTTTAATCGGTTGGTTTACATTTTACTCAGTTTAATGGGGAAGGTAATAACATCTATGTCCACTATATATATATATGGTTTTGGGTTTAGTGTAAATTTTAAATATAATATAATAATATCACTCCCACCACTGTATCATACATACAAATAACTATTCATTGCCTTTCTTCCATGGAACCTTAAAGAGTTCAAATACACCACTTAGTAAATGTGCTAACATATCTTTCAAGTCTCTGCTAAAGTTTTAGAATAGCTTATCTTTCTTTTAGAATAGGGTAATGAATAATTTGTTTTTTGTTGTTTTCTTCAGTGTACTTCTAAGCTAATTACCATGTGTTGAATTAAGTTGAGTAGAAATTCTCAAATACTCCTTTATATTTATTTAAAACAAATTATCTGCGTTTGCTAGTTGGAGAAAAACAACACAAAGAGATTGAGATTTGCTCATGATCTCATGATCTCTTTAATCTTTAGAATCCTCATTTAGTGAATTTAATTGTAATACTCTTCTTAAGGTAATACTATAATCTTCAAACTTAAATATACCCTATGACTAATGAAAGCTGAAAGCTAAGACATACATCTAAGCACAAACCTAAAATTAAAATGTTGAATCCTGCACTAATCCTTTTATGAATAAGTTACAAAAAGTTACTTATGTAAGTGTGAGATCTCTGCAAAATTGTCTTTTTGTCTCATAGCTTTAACAACATGTACTTAAGTTATTTAAAAGTATATTTCCAAGAGATATAATGCAACATGGTTGTTGAGATTTTCATAGTTTGCTTTTTTTTTTTTAAGAACACTTTTCATTACTTTACATGTATATATATTTTTTGAGTATCCAAAATTGAAGCTCCATGGGAGGATTTTTGTCTGGGTTGTTTTCTACTAAAACCCCTCTTAGAACCGTGCAGCACTGGTGGCCAGTTAAGGTTGGATAAGTAAGTGAGTGAATAATCCATACCTATGGGTGATCATCAGTGGCTCTACAACAGCCTCACTCTTGGTGAATTCTTTTTTTTTTTTTTTTTTTAAAGATTTTATTTCATTATTTTTAGAAAGAGGGGGAGGGAGAGAGGCAGAGAGGGAGAGAGACATCGATGTATGGTTGCATTTCACCTGCCTCCAGCCACAGACCTGACTGGAGGCCTGGCTTGCAACCTGGTTATGTGCCCTGGCTGGGGAATCGAACCTGCTACTTTTGGGTTCGCAGGCCGGCACCTTATCCACTGTGCCACCAGCGAGGGTCTTGGTGAATTCTATTGCCTAACTTAAGTGATCCTATTGCAAGCCTTGAACTATACCTTTTGGTAATTGTTCTGGCAGTGTCATCATTCCTCTTTTGGCTTTGATTGTTTGTTAGCCTAATGAATTAACTGAGACTATGTTGTTCCTAGATATTAATGTAAGATCTCCTACCACTGTTATTATAGGATTTTAAGATTGTATCATTTGTTGTTGCTTATAAGGAGTGGGTTTTATAGAATAGATCAGTCAAAAATCAGATCAATCCTTGCTAAGGTATTGGGTTTATATTCAGAGATCCATACCAAGGTGGACCTGTTTGTGTCTCTAAGTCATCTACTGAGGTTTACCTCAGATGAGAATAACTGAAATGATATAGATGTACTGTACTTAAAATAATAGCATAATACATTAACTAATCTCAGGGAAAGATCAACTATTTTGTAGAACAGAAGCACTCTATAAATTAAAGAGCTTACTTTACTATAAATTATCATTGTTACTTATTAGTGTAATCCAATTCAGACTTCAAATTTGAAGGCTAAGGACTTCAGTCATCAGAGGTCTTTTAATAATATCAGATAGCCCTTGGTTTTCCTAAATATTAAGACCTTCTTTACATTGTACAGATGTTGAAGATTTTCTTCATTATGCAGGCCAAATGACTGCAGAATCAATTTCTATGTTTTAAAAGATAAGAACTATCATAAGAATAATCTAACTACAGCATGTTTCCACAAAAATGATTTGGAATAGATTTTACTGAACAAAATATATTCATAGCATGTGCCTGATATGTAGACCTTGATGTATAGAATTAGAATCTATACTGGTTTGCAGATGTAAGGAAGAAAAAAATAATTTTCTTCTATGCCATGGTAATAAATTCCTAGAGGGACACCAGGTTAAAAATAATTTATTGTAGCTATCTTTGATTTCTAAAGACATTTCTGACTTGCATTCAGAACATAGCCATTGATTTCAAAGTGTTATTTGAGAAGGCAAAAGAGGCCAATTTTCTTGCAAACAAATTAAGAGATGCATATTGAGTGCAGGGAAGTATGACATCACTGAGAAATCGAAAGCAATGGTACTTTAGGAAATCAATCAGTGGGCCAATTAAATTAGATTTTTCCATGCTTAGTTGCTGGAACCCTATGTGGAATGTATATATTTTCATCAGATATCATTTTTTTATAGTAAGCCTAACTCATCCATATTGCATATTTTCAAAATCCTAAGCACACATATATGCACACACACATACAAATCCTTGGAAACCATATGTAAATGTACATCCTTCTATGATGTTTTGTCCCAGTGACCCATTTTTTTCTCAGCAATACAGTTTGGGTACCATAATCTGATGCCAATCACCAGCTTGCAACATTTATCTTACCCTTTTTGGAATGAGGGAAAAACAAACAGTATCTTTTCATTACATAAAAAGACAATAACCCTGACCAGTGTAGCTCAGTAGACTGAGCACTGGCCTATGAGCCTAGGGTTGTAGGTTCCATTCCCAGTCAGGGCACGTGCCTGGATTGTGAGCCAGAGGCAACCACACATTATTGTTTCACACCCCTTCGATCTCCCTCCTCTCTCTGAAAAATGAATAAATAAAAATCTTCAAAAAAAAAAAAAAAAAATAGCCATGGCTGGCAGCACAATGGATAAGGTGCCAGCCTGTGAACCCAAAGGTCACTGGTTCAATTTCCCAGCCAGGGCAACATAACCAGGTTGCAAGCCAGGTCTCCAGCCAGGTCTGTAGCTGGAGGTAGGTGAAAGGCAACCATACATTGATGTCTCTCTCCCTTCCCCTCTCTCTAAAAATAATAAATAAAATCTTAAAAAATAAAAGACAATAGCTCTACATTGTAGTCATTTCTACATGGAGTTCTAAATCTACATATGCTCTTAAATCTCAACTTCATTCTTTGTTTTCTCCTAAAATAATGATGGGAAACTATTTTTAAAGTTAGAAAAATCAAATAGCATTATTAGTTGGATCTGAAGCATGTAATGATTCATTTGAGTACACATATCTGTTCACAAAGCATTGTGGTACTAAATGCTACTTGTATATATATATTTTTAAAGATTTTATTATTTTCAGAGGGAGGGGAAGGGAGAAAGGTAGAGAGGGAGAGAATCAATGTATGGTTGCCTTTCACCTGCCTCCAGCCACAGACCTGGCTGGAGACCTGGCTTGCAACCTTGTTATGTGCCCTGGCTGGGGAATTGAACCAGCTACCTTTGGGTTTGCAGGCCAGCACCTTAACCACTGTGCCACCAGCCAGGGCTCTATTTTTTAAGATAATAAAAACCAGAGAGTTTATTGTTTATAAGTTCACAATGCCTCAAATTTCTTATCTTAAACATGATGAAATACAGTTTTTCCAGAAATCATTTAAAAAATAATGTTAGAGAGTTAAAACATATCTCTAAATATATCAAACTAGGATATATTAGTGATAGATAAAATGAGACTGAGAGGTATATTAAGTCAGGCTTAAAATACTTGAACTAAATTCAACTTAAATTTCAGTGAGTACAATGTATAACATCCTGTGCTAGCTGCACTCAAGAATATCAAAATGCATTTAACGCAGTTTTTATTCTTAGAGAGATTATGCACTAATACTGTGTTCAATCAGCCTCATAAATCAGTGGTGGCACAAATTTGAGTTTATTTCTTAGTAGAAAATGTCCATTTTCATTTTATAACTAATGTAGGGCAATAAAAATGTTTTATAAATATATTTAGTTTTTCTTTATTTTAGAAAGTGTAAGGGATATTAAAAGCAGCAACACATTGTGGATTTGATAATTACAAAAGCAATTCATGTCAAGAGTAGAAAATTTGAATACTATGGATTAGCTAAAAAAAATAAAGCATTTATGATTTCTGCAGTATAGAGGTAAGCCCTATGGGGCTGTTGTTGAAAATATTATTTCCAATATGTCTTCAGTTTTGTTTAAAGATGATGGAGTAAACTTATGCTGTGGCCTTCCTTTGCTCAAACCATTAGCAATAACAAATATAAAAATGAACACACACACATATGTTGGTAAGCAATTGACAAAAACTGTGATAATTCAAGTAAATGGGATCATGAACATAGAATTGTGCAGGAGGGGCCAGTTATGAAAATCGGGGATTGTTCAAAGACTGCTCCTTAACTTAAGCAAGATAATGAATAACTCTCTCTGTTCCATCCTGGGATTTTTTATCTGCCCTGAGGGGGAAGCAATGAGGGCTTATACCAGTGTTTTTCCTAACAACAAGTATTGATAACTAGCATATAACCAGAGTATTTTTAAAACAAAAATCATTGTTATAATATAAATACCATACTTGTAACTTACTTAACATATTTGTAAACATAAAATATTAATGCCTAAAGGATTATAGTAATCAGTGCCTTTGTAATTAATGTAAATATTTAAATAATGTTATTTTCTCATTATTTTAAACAATGCTGCATTGAACATCCTTTAACTTAATTTATTTGCCTTTTATCAATATATCTTTTTTGTTGTTTTATTTTTAAGATTTTATTTATTATTTCCAGAGAGAGGGGAAGGGAGAGAGGCAAAAGAGGGAGAGAAACATCAATGTATGGTTGCCTTTTACCGCCTATTTCCAGAGAGAGGGGAAGGGAAAGAGGCAAAAGAGGGAGAGAAACATCAATGTATGGTTGCCTTTCACCGCCTCCAGCTATGGACCTGGCTGGAGACCTGGCTTGCAACCTGGTTATGTGCCCTGGCTGGGAATCAAACCAGTGACCTTTGGGATCACAGGCCAGCGCCTATCCACTGTGCCACCACCAGCCAGAGCTAATATATCTTTTAATAACTTTTGGTATCATCTTTTAAGATTAACAAAAATAATACTGAGATTTGAACAGATGTTCTTTAAACCTAGTCTAAAATTGGAGAAAATTATTAAATTATAAAAATATTTAAACTTATCATGAATGTGCAATGCTGTCTTTTACTTTATTCAAGTGTTTATTCAATACTTTTGAAGTTTCCTTCATTTTAATTCTAGATATTTTGGACTAATTTTATGCATAAGGATTTTCATGTTTTTCATTATTATAATTTTTTCCATTTTCTAAGATATATAGAAAAGTTGCTATGGTTTGCACATTTAACTATCCCAATTCACTAAAAATTTTTATTTTACTATATTGATTATAATTCTTCATGCACTCTCAGAGTATCTTCTGCACCCAATAGGCATCCTGGCTCAAGCTGCATACATTTGCAGTATCTGATTTTTAACTGTACTCTCTTCATCCTATTGACGCAGGGAGAAAATTGATACTGTTATCTGAAGGACTGTTCCCTTGAGTGCATTTAAACCAGACCAATCTCTATGTTTAATCTGGGTTCATCAGGAAGCATTAGCCATGATTGGTTTGTTTTTCTACCCCTCCATCTCAGGACTTGATGCTATTGAGTTAACAACTATTCTCCCCAGAGAACAGCTACCACAAACAAGCCTGTTTCAATAATTCTAATATCTTGCTTAAAGAAATTTAACTGATTTTTTTTCACTTTTGTTTTACTCAAAGAACTGCTGTAATAAATTCTGTATTTGTTTAAAACTGAAGATCTGTGAAGACAAAACAGTTGCTAAAATCTCTATCATGTTAGCATACTATTTATCATAGTTTCAATTTCTTCATTGTTGAGTTATGCAGTCCAGTTAAGAAAATAATAATCATTTATTGAAGACTCATATGCTGATATACAATAAATCCTCATTAATCATTATTTGACTAAGTTGAAATCTATATTTCAGAAAAAATGTAGTCACATATTTATATTTGCAAATATCAAGAAAATAGATTAGTAAGCATTTTAGTAGTGTAGGAAATACTGATAATATTATTAAAAACAGACTATATATATATTTTAAAGATTTTATTTATTATTTTTCAGAGAGAGAGGAAGGGAAACAGGTAGAGAGGGAGTGAAATATCAATATATGGTTGCCTTTCACCTGCCTCTAGCTATGGATCTGGCTGGAGAAAATAAGGCTACCTATCGAAGCCCTACAGATTACAATCTATGAGACCCATCACAGCTTTTATAATAGTGCTTAATTCATAGTTGTGATATGTGAAACCCATCTTTAAGTATAGTCTCATTCAGATTTTGTTCCTGTAATTCTGAGGCAGAGAAACCATTGCATTATTATTCAAAACATGTAGTTCTAGCTCTACTTTTGAATATCTGTGACTTATGATATCAAGTAAATAACTTACCTCTTCAGAGCCTAATTGCTTCACTTAGATGAAAAAAACACCATTGTGCATACCTCACAGTTACTTATGAGAGTTGAATAAGCTTGAGTCTGAAAGCTACCTTGAACATTATAAATCAACAATATTCTAACTACTCATTACTGTGTACTAGATTACTTTTATTATAAATTCCAAAGATGATTTTGTCTCCAGTTTTTGAATTCTGTATGGCAAGGAGCACAATGGCTTGTGCAAGCTTGACTATAAAATCATAACGGTATGAAACAGCTTTGATAATTGCCTTGGCTGCAATATTTTGAATAATTCTCAGTTTCACTTAAATATTTGAATGAGTAGTTATTCAGAAATAAATACCACTGATATCTTGGAAAAATAATGAACCCTCATTTATGCTCTCAACCCCTTTCCATTCTGTAAATTAAACACATCAATTATATTTAACAGTAGATCCTGATAAGCCCATATTGACTATGATGGCACAAATTTTCCATGTGACAGGTTTTAAATTTGTGATGCTATTTTTCCATATAAACAAAAGGAAAATTCTACATGAAGCAAACTCAAACTATATCCTTCTAAAAAATTTGTATAGGCAAGTAACATAAGGATTAATACTTTCATTAGTTAAATTATTAAGCTCAGAAAACTAATCTCATTATTGTTGAAGACTAATGTTGAAAAATGTAAAGCATTAAGTATTGTGTCCTTGTATACTGAAATACTATTCTTTCTCACTCCATGCACAAGAAGCACCTATTGTTTTGGGGGAGCACAGTCTCAAGAGAATAACAGCATAAAAAGCCACGAACATAACACTCTTGCTCTTTTATATTTTAAAGAATACAGTATAGGTATATATATATAACAATATCACTGAGGAAAACACATGATGATACAAAAGCAGTTAGTTTCTAGAACCTTCGTCAGTCTGGAGAAAGGTCTTCAGAGCTGAAGAAAGGAGTTTAGCAATCAAGATGCTAATCTGGGTTTCTTACCCCTTGTTCTTTCACTTTAGATGATTCTATACTAATAGGGACAAATTAGAAACCCCTAATAATTTTAGAGATCTGCAATTAGATAAAATTTGTGCCACCAAGAATTTATGTATCTTTTTAGAAGAACATGATATAAATAAAATGGCTAACTGGGTTCCCCGTGCATAGGATTTATAGTATAAAGAGATGGTTTTTTGCCCTGGCTGGTGGCACAGTGGTTAAGATACCAGCCTGCGAACCCAAAGGTCGCTGGTTCGATTCCCCAGCCAGGGCACATAATCAGGTTGCAAGCCAGGTCTCCAGTCATGTGCATAGCTGGAGGCAGGTGAAAGCCAACCATACATTGATGTCTTTCTCCCTCTCTGCCTCTCTCCCTTCCTCCCTCTCTAAAAATAATAAATAAAATATTTAAAAATTAGTATGTTATTAAAATATTAAAAATATTTAAAAAATGGTTTTTCTAAATGTTGTTGGTATAACTTTGTGAATAAAGAAAAAAATGGAGGAGACTTGCATATGTGTTATGGGTCATATGATGAGACCACATGAGAATTGAATACTTCATATGAATGCTTTGTGAATATTTTAATTCCAGAAATCAAATTTGAGGGTGTACTTGAGTGGATGTCTCTATAAGCAGATGGTGATACATCTACATATACATCTACATCTGCTTATAGAGACATAAGATGATGGTAGCTGCCACCATCTCTCATGCCACCTATCACCAAAATGACCTTGATATTTAGATACAATACCAGGAAGAAAGGGAAAGGTAGGAGGAATCCTTGAGTTCACTTTAAATTGACAACATGATTTCTTTTTCCTCCTGGGAAGAATGGGGTTAAAATTTAAAGCGAGTTGAGTGGTAGAAAATAAAGGAAATCACTGTCCTGCACAGTTGAGTTTGAAAATATTGTACCTACTTCTATTTTATAGAGAAAGTATTTTTTCTAATGTAAAATTCACCATAATAACTTATTTTATATAACATAAAACATAAAACAGAGAAAGGTAAGAACACTGGCAAATGGTATTACCTTAACAGGTTTTCTCCTTTTTTTTTTTTTTTTTTAATATATGCTAAATTCATGTACAATAGGAGCTGTGATCCCATTTCTCCAGCGTCATGTTTATAGAGACTAAGAAGCACAATTTATTTCCTCTCTGCCTTTTTATTCAATTGAAAGTGACTTGAGTAAAGTCATCACTCTTTGCCAGATGGGTAGAAAGAAACTTTGTTCTTAACATCCTTTCTTGGTAATGGTATTTTGGTTTTAGGTGATGAGGTTTTGGTTAAAAAATCCTTTAATCCATGGTGACTCTTAAATCTCTCTCAAGGAGGTTAGAAGGGCAATCTGAAAATGGGGAAGTGGCTGCATTTTCATAGATGCCACACTGAAACATCATGTATTATTTGGATAAAGATAATGAAAAAATAACAAGGTTTAATCATTGTCTTTCATTTAATAGCACCCCCAGATGCAGTCTTGGTGATAAAACCTTTAGTTATTAGACCTCCTTGTGTGCTGCTGCCTTCTTATTGCTTTTATATTTTATTTCATTTCTTGAGTATTCTGCTTCAAATTCAGGCAAGGAATAGATAGAAGAAATGATTCTCAGTGGTTTCATGTTAATAAATTGACAGACCAAAGAAAATAGGTCCATAGAAAGTTCTTGAATATATTAGAACTCAGTTTATATCTAGAACCCTCAAAGAATAAAATGCAATAAAAATTGAAGTCTTTGATCTTTCATTTTTAATTTTAAGCTGTCTTAAATTATGTTAGAAGAAGCAGTCTGGGTCAGCCTTTTTCTGGTCTTCAGTGTACTGGACATTCCCTAATCTGGCTTTCACACCTCATTTTTCACTTAAATAAGAGACAAATATATCAATGTATTTAATCTTAAAATGGCAGGATACCATTTCCCTATTTCTTTGATGCTTATTTTATGTAACTGAATCTTGGAATGCATATGTTGCAAGACCTAGAAAATATATGACTTAATGAAGTTCATTTTAAATTAAATTATTCAATTAAAATTCTCAGAACTTTGGTACAAGTACTAGAAAGCTCACCAGCCTATTCACATAATAAATACCTATTAAGCACATTCTATGAAAAGGGCATGTGCATGTTGTAGTGAAAAACATCAACTCTCTCCCTCGAGTAGAGTGAAAAGACAGCAGGTGGTAAGCAAAAAAACAGCCAAAATTATGGTAAATACTATGAGAAAACAACCACCCAAACCCAGGGTTTTATTTCTGATAGAGTGCCTTTGTGATTATTTCACAATGAAAATCAGAGAATGTCCTATTGAGAAGTTAGCATTTAATCCTGAGCACTAAATAACAAGAAGGAGATAGCTAAGTGAAGATTGTGTGAGAGAGTTTTGGAGGCAAAGGGAAACTAGATGAATAGAAATTCCAGAATGTCAAATGCCTGTTGGATGAGGGTGATCCAAAAGGCATTTGACATTGGATAAGAATAAGGGAAAATAGTTAAGAGTGGTAGATGCGGGCTAATACTTTAGATGTCAGGGAAATTGGATTTTATTTAACAGCGATGGAAATGTAGGTGAGGTTTAACATAAGAGCATAAAGGGATTTGTTTGACAGTTTAAAAATATTACTGTCTGCGTCATCAATATACTACTGATGTAAAATAACATATCAGATTTGCTTAAAAATATTTAGAGAAGTATTGAGTGGGAGCCGATGAAGTTCATATGAAACATGATTAGCCATGAGTTTGATACTTGTTAAAATAATTACTTGGAGTTCATTATCTATTAACTCTATAAATATTTGAAAATTTTCATAATGTTAGTGTTTAAAACTATATAAAACCACTACATTTTCCCCAGGTGTAATAAGCAATCAAGTGCCCAGGTTTGGGCCTGTAAATGCTACCCCTCACGAAAAGGAGAGTCAATAAGATAGGCTGCAAGGAAATAGTGGTCAGAAATATAGACTGAATGATGGTGGCATTTATTGGGTCAAGAAAGATGAGTAAGTATTGCAGCTTGGAGAGGTGTAGTAACCTAGATGAGATTATTTGTTCATAGGAATTTTCCCCTTTTTCTCCCTTTCCATTTTTTCCAAGGTAGGACATACATTGCTTTGGGTTTGATGACAACAGTAACTTTGGCCAAAATGATACAGACTTGAAAGCTCCATTGTTTGAGTAAAAGCTCTAAATGTGCTAGCATGTTTTAGTTTGCCTGTCCCCTGCCCTCCACCATGAGGATGGCATGTGCTAGTGATTTTCTGGTCTTCCAATCTGGGATCTGAGGTGAGATGACACTGACCTGCTTCTACTCTACTCAAAATTGTAGCACACAAGTACCAAGCACAAAAAATAAATATAGTTGAGAACTACTGAGATAGTTACAGTTATTTGTTATCCCAGCAGAGCCCACTGATGTATCAGTTCTGGAGATATAAATGTGGAAGTCATTAGCATGTCAATTGTATTCAAAGCCATGGCACTAGATGAGATGATCTAAGCAAAATAATCCAACTCCCCATTTTTTTAATTTTGAGAAATGGGGTCATCAAAAAAAAAAACAAAATTAGGCAAAACAACCCCACAAAGCAAAGAAGTTCTTGGAAATTTATGGCCAAAAAGCATTTCTTTATTTTTTCCATAACAGTTAGGTTAGTAAGATTTCAAAAATTGGCAGGTAGGTAGTTTCACATTTAAAAATGTGAAATGTGCAAATGATCCATGTGCAAATCAAACAAAATGTAAAATGTCTTAAATTATATATCACCATAAAACAGAAATTTCTGATAATTAAAACAGTTTTAACAATGTATTTGTAATTGGAGAAAGTTATCACTTGAAGTGAGTTGATATCTGTATGCCAAAATTATATTACTATCTTTAAAACATAATAAATATGCTTTTATTTATTATTTTTAAAAAATGTTTTTATATATTATTTTTAGAGAGAGGGGAAGGGAGGGAGGCAGAGAGGAAGAGAAACATTAATATATGGTTGCCTTTCACCTGCCTCCAGCTAAGGCCCTAACTGGAGATTTGGCTTGCAACCTGGTTATGTGCCCTGGTTGGGAATCAAACCAGTGACCTTTGGGTTCGTAAGCCAGTGCCTATCCACTGAGTCACCAGCCAGGGCTAAATATGATTTTAGATTATATGTTTCTTGGTATAAATTTTTATTGCATAATGTATTAGGCTTTGTTTTAATTAGATAAAATAAGGCATTTCTAAATTGATGATAAATGTCTTTTTTTTTTTAAGTTTTTATTTATTATTTTTAAAGAGAGAAGAAGAGAGAGAGGCAGAGAAGGAGAGAGACATCAATGTATGATTGCCCCTCACCTGCCTCCAGCTACAGACCTGGCTGGAGACTTGGCTTGCAACATGGTATGTGCCAGGGCTGGGACTCGAACCAGTGACTTTTGGGTTTGCAGGCTAATCCACATAGACGTCTTTTTAAAGTGCATATGAATACATGCTGTTGGTAATTTGTTTAATTATTACAGAGAGTTCACATTTCCAAAATAATATGTTTGATTTGCATTTGATTTAGGTAAGTGCCCTGTCATAAACTGCTCAGTTCTTCTCCATACCTATTCTTTCTTTTTTCAGCAATTTCATGGACATCTATATACACTCGTATTTACCTAATGCTGAAAGTACTGAACAACTCACAGTCAAGGTAGGCTGGTAGGCTTAGCAGAAAACAATTGTTGAACCAAACATCTCTTTTCAATTTTCATGATACATTACTTTTATTGAGTGGTTTTTCAAGTGTGGCTTTAAATTTTATTATTATTCATTAGCATGTCTTCATAGAACACTTCCCTTTTAATAATTTTTATAACAAGATGTGAGGGTTTGTTTGTTTTTTCTTTTTGCTTATATCCATGCAGTTTATTAAAACCCCAGACAGAACACTGAAATGTAGTCTTATACTACTATAATCCATTCTTTCTAAATTTGTTTGATTAATGGTAGGGTTTGTCTCAACCCCTTGTTCTCACATAAGAATTTTATTGTAAGTATTTCATTAAGGTAAGGAAGCATTTTGGGGTGAGTTTATGGATTGTATATTTTCATCTATTTAACTGGTTAACAACAAAGACAATAATTATAACTACCATTTTAAAGCACTGTATTTTAGGTATCTTTGTAAAAACATTCCATGACATATTTAATCCTTGTACAACTCTATAAATTAGATTTTGGTCATATTCCCATTCAGGAGATGAAAGAATGGGTAAAATAATTTGCCCAATGTTATGCAGTTAGTAAATTGTGGAGTCAGGATTTAAACTCTGCTCTGTCTAACACTAAAGCCTGTATGCTTAATTCTATTATTATAGTCCCTGTTAGAGCAGGCTAATAGCTCCATCAGACCACCTACAAATCTCAGTATTTTAACAGGGTAAAAATCTATTTCTTGCTCACATCACAGTTCAGATGATTGGCATGCGACCTTGCAGTCTCTTTCTATCTAGTCTTTGTCCTTCCCTAGAACTGCGGAGTTCAATATGTTAGTTGTGTGACTATTAAATTTAAATATATTAAAATAAGAAATATAGCTTCTTAGCAGTAGTAGCCACATTTTAAGTGCTCAGTAGAGAACATTTGGCTAGTAACTTTTGGGGAGTGTTATCACAAAAATTCTGCTAGACATCCTTGTCTAGAAGCTCTGGGTCTTTCTATGGGACTTGTATTTCAAGCCTCATGGAATATTATCAGGGAGATTATTTGTGAGCCAGGCTGAGGTTTAGTCAATTACTCTGTTCCACTTCCCATTGGCCAGAACTCAGACAATTGGCTGTACCTAGTGCAAGGCAAACTGGTTAAGTGTGGTTGAGCTGTGTATTCAAGAGCCCAAAGGGAAGTACCTAGTGAATGAACAGCTAGGTTCTGCCTTGGTATTACTTTAAATGTCTCTCTTTTCTAAGCATTTGCTGGATACTTATTGTGTACCCTTCTCTAAGCATCTGAAGTGCATTATAAAACCCTCACAAGATGTTGGGGAAGATTAGATTATTGTTCAGATAATTGTCATTGCCCCTCTGCTTACCACTGATGAGGAAGGAGTTTCCTTCCACATCTCCTTGATGTTGGGCCTGACATACAGATTTGGTTTGGCCAATCAAACATGATATTATTATTGTGTAAAATTTGTGTCTTTAGAAGGAGCATATTTTACTATGTAAAACTCTGGCAACTTCAGAACCCTCCTATAAGGAATCTTGCAACCAGGTAGCCACTGTCCATCTAACCCAGGCCCCAGACTGAGGCATATGGAACTGACCTAGACTTACTTCATCGATGGACTTCTCTGTCCAGCCTGTAAACCCGTTGACCTATAAGTCAGAAACTGATGCTTATTATTCTGTGCCTATGTGATTTTGTATTATTTGCTATGCAGCAAAAGCTAATACAAATTTTGAAGCAGAACTATTGTGAAGAAACTGAGATCCAGAATGGTTAAGTGTCATATCAAATGGCTATTGAATAGAACTGGGATTCAAACTCATCTCTTATTTCATCCAATATACTTAACTTTTTTAATATAAAGATTTTATTCATTATTTTTAGAGAGAAGGTCAGGGAGGGAGGAAGAAAGGGAGAGAAGCATCAATGTATGGTTGCCTTTCACTTGCCTCCAGCTACTGACCTGGCTGGAGACCTGGCTGGAAACCTGGCTTGCAACCTGGTTTTGTGCCCTGACTGGGGAATTGAACCAGTGACCTTTGGGTTTGCAGGCAGTTGCCTATCCACTGAGAAACCAGCCAGGCGATATACATAACTTAAACCATTTTGCCATGCTACCTCCAAATAGTGTTAGAAAATGCCAGGACTGTTTAATCTTCTGTTATATATTTCTTCTATTAATAGTTTAATTTATTTTCTCCCTCCACTCTTGAAGCTCTCCATATCTGTAAACTTAATTTGTATTGTATGCCTATACACATACATGCATATGACAATGAACAAAATTTTGATATTTTCTAAAGAGTGTAATTTCTTCAGGGGAATTGTTAAACTTTGATTTCCAACAGTTTTCTCTTTTTGAAACATAATCTTAATGGATGACATTGTGGCAAAACTGAATGGATACACTGCAGGAAATCAGGCAAATATTTCTCCAAGTCAGGTTTGAACAATGATCTTGAAGAAGTGGCACCTTTTGGTAAGAACTCAAGAGAGAGGCTTTTAAGAGTGCTCATTTTTCCATTTGTGCAACAAGGCTTTGTTATTACTTAAGCAGCATATGGGTGTGAAATGAGAGATGAGCTCTTGCTGAGCTTCCAAGGGTACTTGTGGACATTGAAAATGTGAAAAATAAATGAGCAAGGTGTAAGGACAACTGCTTGAGGAAGTATTACTGTAGTTGTGAGGTATTAGTGTAGTTGAGAAGTTTTGGCTATTGAACTAGTTGCACAGATAGGATATGCAAAGACACTTCTCCAAAGAGGACATACAGAATGGCCAATAGATATATGAAAAGATATGCAATGTCACTAATCATCAGAGAAATGAATATTAAAACCACCATGTGATATCACCTCAAATGTGCCTAAAGTGTAGTATCAGATAATCAACAAACAAGTGTAAGTGAAGATGTAGAGAAAAGGTTCATGCACTGTTGGTGAGGATGCAGATTGATGCAGCCACTGTGGAAAGCAGTATGGAGTTACCCCAGAAATTTGAAAAATGGGCCCTGATCAGTGGCTAAGTTTGTTAGAGTATCGTCCTGTACACCATTACAGAGCAACAGTAATAGTAAGCAGTTTCCTGAATGCTGTGATTAGAACAACAGGAGAGAGAAGGAAGTCTATGACAAATCCTGTGCATTCACATAGTGTTTTTAAATAAAGATTCCTTTGCCTAAAGTAAATGTAAAATGGAAATTAAAATATATAGGTATTAGGCACAAATGACTCACTTTATATTTACTCTCTGAAAGTACAGAAGACCTTTATATATACACAGCAAAATTAAAGGAGCTGATAAAAAATTTTAATTACATGTTGGTCTTTATACAAAAGGAAGAAAAGTTAATTACATTATCATGCAATATCAACAAATAGATTTGACAGTCTTTGGGGATGGATATTAGGAAACAAAAAGAAATTTTTTTCTTCAGTAAGATTACAATCCTAGGTGGCAAATATCTTTGAAAATTTCATAATTCTGGGTCATTTTAGGCAAGTTAGTTAAGCATAACTAATTTTGTTTTAAATTTAGTAATTTTTTTTAATTCTTGAAAGCAAGATGCTACAGCTTGTTAAAAAGTTCTTGGCTTATTAACAAATGTTAATTTTGAGTAATGGAATTCAAATTAGTTTTCATATCTCAAGTAGCTGTGCTCTATTTGCAGAGAATTTTAAAGAAACTGAATTAATCCAAGTTTGTTTTAATTATGTTTTGTTTTCATAACAGCCAACTGACAGGTGATACTTAACACTTGCCTGAATTACATCCATGGGCAAAGTTTTCATGTTTGTAGCTGTGTAACTTATGTTAACTCAATGATAGTATTTAGGCATAATATAAAACATTTAAACATTTTAAGAACAGGATGATGTTTATTCCATAAATAATTATTAACTATTGGGCATGCACTTAACACCTGTGATATTAAATGTAAAAATCCAAATTATCTTAAATATTCAAGTTTATATTTTCCTCTAGTAAATTAGGTTCCCATATGTAACAAATAAAAATATAAATCCCATCATATTTTTCTTTCTACCTCATTGTTATCTCAATCATTATAAGTTATATATATTTTTAGTTTTTTAAATAGTAGCACCTTAACAAAAAAGGAAATTCATTTTTACTTCAACTTATTATAGAGCTATGGAGGAACAGATATGCCTCTACATAGCTTTAGAAATAGAGTTCCTTATTGGATACAATATGAATGCTTTTATTTCGTTTTTTATTTTATCTTTGTTGTATTTTTTCCATTATCATTTAATCTCCATAAACCCTTCTACACCCTTCTTCCTTTTTGTGCAGTCCCTCCATCCCTTACTTCCCACCCAAGCTAATATCCTGCTCTCCATCTGAATCTGTTCTCATTTTTCTTCCGTCTTTCCATTAGATTTCACACATGAGTGAAAACATGGTATTAGTCTCTCTTTGATTGGCTTATTTCACTTAGCATAATGTTCTCCAGTTCCATCCATATGGTTGCAAAAAAGTAAAATTTTCATTTACTTGGCTGAATATTATTCCATTGTGTAACTGTCCCATAGTTGTTTTATCTACTCATTTACTGATTGACCTGATGGACTCTTGGGCTGCTTGAATATCTTTGCGATTGTAAATAACGCTAATGATAAACATAGTGGTGCTTATGTTCTTTCAAATTACTATTTTCTGTTCCTTCAGATATATTGGTGGTGACTTTGATAAGTTCTTAAAAAATTTGGATATTAATCCAATATCAGATGTATTGGCAAATATGTTATCTGATTTTATGGCTTGTCTTTAGTTTTTATTATTTTTTTCCTGCACAAAATGTTTTTATTTTGATGTAGTCCCAAATGTTTATTTTTTCTTTTGTTTCCCTTGCCCCAGGGAAATATATCTGATAAAATATTGCTATGAACAATGTCCAAGATTTTGCTTCTTGTTTTCTTCTATAATTTTTATAGTTTCTGGTTTAACATTTAAGTTTTTGATCCATTTTGAATTTATTCTTGTGTGTGGCATAAGAAGGTGATTTAGTTTAATTTTTCTGCATGTATCTGTTCAATTTTTCCAACACCATTTGCTGAATAAATTATCTTTAGCCCATTGTATGGTCTTGCTTTCTCTCTAATATTTATTGACTATAAAGATGCAGATTTATTTCTGGGCTCTCTATTCTGTTCCATTGAGCTACATGTCTTTTTGTAACATGCTGTTTTGATTACTATGGCCATATAGTATAGATTGATATAACGTAGTGTGTGAGTCCTCTAACTTTGTTCTACTTTCTCAGGATCTCTGTTGCTTGTGGGGCCTAGTGCTATGAAATATGTCATAGGGGTCCAGATAGGAATTGCATAGAATTTATAGATTGTTTTGGGTAGTATGGACATTTTAATGATGTTAATTCTTCTTATACATTAACGTAGTATTTGCTTCCACTTCTTTGTATCTTCTCAAATTTCTTTCTTCAGTGTCTTACAGTTTTCCAAGTACAGGTCTTTACGTCCTTGTTTGTATGCCTCCAGCTCTATTTTGCTTGTTTGTTTGTTTTGTTCATTAGTTTCCTGTGTTAGATCAGATCATATGGTATTAGTTTTTTGCCTCCTGGCTTATTTCACCAAGCATAATCATCTCCAGTTGTATCCCTGCTGTCAGAAAAGGTAGGAGTTCTTTCTTTCTTTCTGCTGCATTATATTCTATTGTGTAAATGTATCGGTATTTTTTGATCTGTTCATCCACCGATGGGCACTTAACATTGTTTCCAGCACTTGGCTGTTGTAAATAGTGCTGCCATGAACATAGGGTTGCATAGGTTCTTTTGAATTGGTGTTTCAGGATTCTTCAGGTATAATTTTAGCAATGGAATCACTGGCTCTAAAGGCAATTCCATTTTTAGTTTTTTGAGGAAATGTCATACTGTTTTTCACAGTGGATATACCAGTAAACCTAGCCAGCACTTCTTATTTGTTGATTTGTTAATGATGGGTATCCTGAAGGTGTGTGGTATTATAATATTGTAGTTTTAATTTGAAGCTCTCTGATGGCTAGAGATTTTGAGTGTCCTTTCATATGCCTATGGGCCCTCTCTACAACCTCCTTAGAGGTGTCTGCTCATGTCCTTTGCCCATCTTTTTTTTTTTTAATTTTATTGTTGTTGTATTACATCCATCCCCTTTTTGCTCCCCTCTGTCCCCCCACCCATCCACCCATTCCCCCCAAAGTCAATCCCACCTGTTGTCCATGTCCATGGTTCCTTTATACTAGGTTCTTGTCTAAGCTGCTCCCCTTCTTTGCCTCTACCTCTCCCTCCCCCCTACCCCGTTCCCCTGACCACTGAA